>QKWP01001982.1:0-14379 GCA_003550325.1 Gigaspora rosea
CTTCTCATGAAAAAGTAATTAAATTCATATGGGTTATCCATCACTAAATATGTATCATTTTTTGTATCAATCCATGAAGCAATCTCCTTTCGTATATTTCATTAATAATTGTCAGCTTTAAATTATTCGAGGTAAAAGAACAGCTTCCAAGTTTCTGGTTCTACAATGTTATTAAATAAATTAGACGTAGATAGTATATTACGTAATAAATTATATGCGTATTAATTAAAATACGTATGATATATTATATACATTATAAATAAAAGATTTGAAACTAATATTTAAAAAATATGTTAAAAAATTAAAAATTATTTTTCTTTTAATTAAAAAAAAAATTTTTAAAATTTGTACATTTTTTGATATATACACAATTCAAATTTTTTAAAATTTATTCTAAAAAAACTTTTATTTAAATAAATAAATTTTTTTAAAAAGTAAATCCGAAGTATTTTACAGTTAAATTCGCTCTGATATTAAGAGATAATAATAGAATAATGATAACATATAAACTGTTATCTTGGTGTCTGAGCTGTGCTCGTTAATTCAAGTCGACATATTCTATAATGAAAGAAAAAATTTAATAAATAATTGGTAAAACAAACATAGTATTATATTATGCTGCTTATTACACTTAATTTTTGCATAATGGACTATTGCAAAAGATTATTGCCAACTCAGTGTTCACCCGACACGTTTATGAGCCAGTACTGCAAACAAAGAGCCGTGGTAATAAACTAAAATTGTCACTTCGATAAGGCACAGCAAATACCTTTTCCGGTACAGGTGGGCCATAAGCGAGCGGCAACAACCTTTCGTTTACATACATAATACTAACCTTTAATCTTCTGCAAATATCTGACTTGTGGTTGTATTGTCAATGCTTTAATCGACATTAATATATTCCCAATTTTTGATTGTCGTTTGGGCTAGAATTTCTTTATAACTAAGGTAGAAGATATTGGTTCATTTGTCTATTACCAGGCGTTTAAGTATGCGAGAAAAAAAAAATATATAAAAAAATAAAAAATCCACGCGATTAATATAGTACCTTACGTACCTTTCTTTATCACTTTCTATTTCTAAAATCTCGACTATACTATTCATTTTATAATCAACGTTGAAAGCAGGCAAGTTTTATTTTTAAAGAAAAAAAAAAGTATTCGTAGTGATCAGTTTTTTGTATAAAAAAAAAAATTCGTCAATTTTCTTTCTTCTATTTTTAAATCCTTGGCGAAAACAAGTTTTAAAAAAGCTATTTTTTATTAAAATTCATCGTCATTGAAAAAAAAATTTGTCGAATAAATATATATATATTTTTTATCACGGGATTACCCGGTGATCGTTGATTATCGGGTAATCCCGTGATGTACCTGGCTTTAACCGCCCCAAAAATGGATTTTCGACATATAGGTATTACCGTAAATTCTCGAAATAGCGGGCATCTGCGCGCTATTATGAATACCTGCTCTGGGCGTTATTTTGAATATAGGTTAATTTTTTGAACGCATATTAACAGTTAATGTCAATTTGCTTTAATAAATTAAACTATACACGTAACATGATATTAATGTATAGGGTCTCCTATGCTGTTATTTTTAGGGGAACGAGAATTGGATTTACTTATTTCTGCAAGTAATACAAATCTCGTGCTAATAAATAGCATGGTGAAATTAGATCGACGTTAGGTTAGTTCTAGGAGTTGGAATAATACATATTATATCGTGAAATTTAAAGATATTTAATTTGAAAATTTTTTAATTCTATTTATTAAGATTAAATCTAATAATTTTGATGTAAATATGAATTGACCCTAAATCGTCTATATATAGGTCGGTTGGCTACTAAAGTTTTTATTATAATTAAAAATAACACATCACTACTATTGGATATGCCGTTGGGGGTGTTAAACATCGGTTTAATTATATGGGGTGTTCCCTTTTAAAAGGGCCCATTTTTACATTTTATTTTGAGATAATTGAGTTTAACCGTTTGTTTTGATTTTCAGACTGATCCGGGATTAATCAAATTTCACGATTTTAATTGGTTAAATGTAACAGGTGACTATCGGGTAATCTCGTGATGTGCTTGGCCTTGGACAACTTCGTGTAATATTTCTTTTACATTATCTCTATTTTTTATTATTTTTTTTTTTAATATTAGCCTGGTGATCATGCCATTTTTTATTCATAATAGTAGGTTAGTTACATTATCAAATGCTATTACGTCGAAATGTATTCGGATGAAGTATCTAACTGTGCATTCTCTCTATCTGATTTCTGACCAAAATTCTTTGCCGAGATCAAAGATCTGAGATAATATTTGTGTATTGCATTTGTTGTATTAATTATGCTTATGACTCCATTAGTTGTCGCTTTTGCAGCTTGTAACATCCCCTCTGTCTTGTATCAGAATTCAAAAAATCATTATTTTTTGCAAGTCAATCCATAAGCAATAACATATTTACTTACTCGTAAGGTATTTAATTCTTTTTCATCTTCAACTTCTTTCCAGAGTGCGAAAACCTTTGGATCGGACATTTGGTTCTAATGAAAAAAAAACACACATAGCACAGAATGATTTTGACTCGCAAACAACAATGTGTAATCTTTGTATGACAAGCTAGAAGGTCGTCAAATGTCCACGACAAGTGTAGAATAATTTTGATTCATTGTGTAGCCTTTTTATGACGAGCTAGAAGGTCGTCAGATACCCACGACAAGCTGGAAGGTCATCAATAGGACAGCTAAAAGGTGTTCTACCTAGTCGTAGTTGATGGCCGAAAGAGCAGCTAAAAGGTGCTCAATATTTGTTTTACCACAACGAGCTAAAAGATCATCAACTCATAAACAAGACAGCTAAAAGGTGTCCTGCATAGTCGTGGTAAAACTCCTAGTCTAATGCGCTTATCTTCAAAGTACAAAGTAATTGCCGGGCTCGTTTTACTTTTCGATAACTATATTTTTTTCCACATTTTTTTCAATGGCCTTTAGATTGTCCCTCAGCCAGGAGTTCTCTTTACGAAAAATACCACTAAAGTCGCTTTGTGTTCTTCGAAATTTGTAGTGTCCGTAAATGGTCCAGCTTTGGGACGGTGCGTCAAAATACGCGAGATTTTTGTTCATTGTTAAAATATTCATTTTTAATTAATCTACTGTATATATTTAAATAATTTTTTTATGATAGCAGGTACCACCTATCAGAACCCAATACAGCAATAATCACGAGGATCTATCCTAATTTGGTGATTTCCCAATATCTGTACAAGTGTCTAAATACCTTTAAGGGTAGGGTGAACGTAGATCAATTTTCATATGATCTACGTGGTACTACAGTATAAGATTTTATATAGAAATTAAACACATGCCCCTGATAAAACTTTTTAGAAATGTGACCAATTTTAACAAAAATTTGGTATCACGTAGAATGAGCCCTTATTTTCATAATCGTGAAATTCTAGAACTCATAATATTTGAAAAAATCCACCTTCATATATTGATAAAAAAAACTTAGATAGGTCTAAATTTACTTAGGTAGCACAAGAATTGCTAATTCTGATTGGTCAGATCACGTTGTTTACAATCCTGATTGGTCAATCACATGATTTAATATGATTACAATGTGATTACTATTAGAATGATCTACGTTCACCCTACCCTTAATGCTTCTAATAAAATATTAAAAACACAATATAAATTTTTTTTCAGGCTTTGAGCGACAATCATTAGGCAAAGTGAATTTATGTAAAAATTTTTTTGTATAAAATTTTAATTTTTTATTTAATGTTGTATTGTAAAACAATAAAAATTTTGTGTAGTATGGCATGATTAAAATCCAATTGACACTATATAAATATAATTGATTATATGAAATTTTCCAGAAGCAAATAAAGTTAACAAAACTAAATTATGAAACCATCTAGGGTGTCATGTGATGCAAGTTAAAATACCGAATCATGTATTTTTTGGTACTGAACAAGCTTATTTAGTGCCAAAAGTAATATTCATTAGTAATTTAAAGAAATTTTGTTTTCAGTTGCTGCGTCACCACCAAAATGATATCAATACAGCCAATCATTGAGAAAGCTCATTTGCTTAAAAATATAATTTACACGTTCTGATTGTTTTATTTGCAAAAAAAGCCACATACCAATATAACAGTAATTTGGTAGTTTGGGTTCAGAGATCTTATTAAGCATACACAATCAAAGTCATAATGTATATTTTGGGCGTTTTCGGTTTCAACCATTTTTTGAAATTGTGTCTTATTTTTCGCGATTTAAAAGAATTCATGTGATTGGCTAATTGAATTGCTATGATCCTATGATTTACAAATTTGGTTACGCATAAACACAACTGGCCATAACCCAAATCTGACCCGGGTCAGAGTTCTATCCTGTAAACGTGTTTGCTAAGATTTCAACAATAAACACGTTGACAAAATAAATATGGTGTGCCAAGTCACTTCTCATCAAAAATCACATATATTTTAATAAATCTATAAAATCTTAAGTTTTAAATATTTTTTAAAAATGTAACCAATAAAATCATTGTTTTTTATTAATACTATTCAAATTATCAGGTTAGAATATTTAAAAAAGTTTATAAAGTTATATGGAGTGCTCCGTATTAAAAGGGCCCATTTTTACAATTTTTTGAAAAATGAGTTTTTATTAAATTCATGTAAATTTTGACATAATTGATATTTTTCAATTATTAATAAAAGTTGATTTGCATAATAAAAAATCAAGATAATTTAAAAAGAAAAATTACATGAGGCTGCGTAGAGCCAACACGTCACGAGATTATCCGATAGTCACCTGCCTTCTTTAACCAATCAAAATCGTGAAATTTAATTAATCCCGAATCAGTCCGAAAATCAAAACAAATGGTTAAACTCAATTATCTCAAAATGAGATAAATGTAAAAATGGGACCTTTTAATACGGAGCACTCCATATAGTATGTGTTTAAAGATATTATGCTTTCGAAATTTTGGCGTTTAATATAAAAAAATTTTAAATTTTTTTTTAAATTTTTTTTTATCCAATCAGAATTAGTATATAATGCATTCTAATTGGCTAAAAAGCATTATATACAGTATACCCTGTCAAAACCGGTATGCATAGTGGAAAGGATTTGTATTAGCTTTGAGAGATTATCAGATTTAAAATACTAATAGCCTAATGGTTACATGATTCTATCTAAATATAATTGGCTAAATTACATTTATACATACATATTCAGTTATACAAAATTNTCGCAGGCAAATATGCCTGCGTAACAAAGCAAGGGATAGCTTAAAGGTCACATGATCCTATCTAAATATAATTGGCCAAATTACATTTATACATACATATTCAGTTATACAAAATTAGATTTGAGCCAATTAAATCGATTAATTTTATCTTACAAATCTGATATCTTATAGAAGTCTTATAGATATCTGATATTTTGAGCATCGGTTATTAGAAATGATAGGTTATCAGATTTGAATTATGGAACCAATATGGTGGATCAACTTTTAATCAGTTATGGAAGGTTATTGGTTTTGACAGAATCAGTTTTAACAGTGTGTACTGTATACCTAAATTTGGTGCATTTGATATGAAGTGACTTGGTGCACTATATAAACAAAAACACATTGATAAAAAAGACATAAACAATAAATACATTGATAAACACATCAATAAAAAAGATATACCGTATGTGTTCGAAATTAAGCTACTTTTTTGGCCAAAAAATTACACAAAAAATCGTAAAGTAGCTTATTTTCGAAATATTGTATTTTTTGAAAAAATTGAAAAACGTACTAATAAAAAGTTGTCTAAATAACACCAAATTTTTACTGTAGGTGTATTTTAATGCACTGAACAACTTTACTTAATCAACTTTTTTGAAGTTTATTTAGTAAAAAAAAGTTTTATATGTAGCAACTGCTAATGAATTTTTTAAGATTTTTTAAAAAAATCAGGGGGGTAGTTTATTTTAGGTAGTAGCTTATTTTCAGACATATCCCTTGCTTTGTTACGCAGGCATATTTGCCTGCGAAAATTTTAAAATTTTAAATTTTTTAAATAAAACCTTAAATATTAATTTTAGCTATATACTTTCTAAGTAAAAATTATAATATTAGTTCAGTTTTATCAACTTTATTATAAAATTTTTTAAAATTATTAAAAAACTTTGGTGTAATAAAAGTTTAAAGTTTTTGTTTTGGAACTTTTACTATAGAATTTTTCTTTAGGTTTTCTCAAATTTTATATGTTCCCGTCTATAAAAAAAATTTTCACTTCTAATACAAGTCTTAATTTTTACAAGTAAATCATAAAAAGTCAAATAATGAAAGTTGTCATCCTTTATATAAACTACAATATTGTATTAGAAACTATATTTTTAAAACCAATATTTAAAGAATTCGCCAAGTTATTGTAAAATATTTTTTTGGTTAAAAAATTTTTTTAAAATTTAATATTTTCAGCTTATAAGCAATATAAACTTTTTGTCTTATAATATAAATTAAAAATATAATCCTTGTTATTAAATATTATAATACCAAATTTTATTAAATATTTTAAATGATTAAAAAAATAGATCAGAGGTATATTTATAGTAATTTTACAGGCAAATTTGCCTGCGAAGTAGTACAAACTAAGGGATACGGTATAAGGATCATCATTTTTTTCTCTAACCTTATAATTTTCATTTTCTAATTTTTTATTATTTTTTTTTTGGAAAAAACTATTTGTACACTACAAGTATGTACACAGGTACTAATTAATTGATTTGCAAATCCACGTAAAATATAAATTATAGACCAAAATTAAACCCAATTTAAAATTAGAGTTAGGGTCAGCTTTGGGATTGGAAGGGGTTATAGTTTATATAAAATTTTGCAAGAAATTTTTTTGTTAGAGCCTGAAAAGTGGTTTCATAAGAAAATTTTAAGTTATTATATGTACCTGTGTTAAGTTATCATATGTACATGTGTTTATATACTAGTGTACAAGTAGTAATTGCCTTTTTTTTTACCCCTATCATCTAGAAAAACTTGAGTAAAAGCTATTGATGAAATACTTCTTTATCTCAAGAGTAGTGGAGTATTAATGATTCAGGAAGCCTTATCTGAAGCTAGGAACTGTACTACAACTAGTACTAGTAAAAGAGAAATGGGTTGGAGTTTGCTTTTCCATCCAATAAAATACACCTTTTTGTATGGTTGGGACAAGTAAAAGCTATTATTGTTTTGAAACTAAGTATCTCAAAATATTTATTTTTTTATTTTTTTTTTTATTCAAACTTTTACATAGTTTTTTTTTTTAATGTTGTAATAATTATATGAATTAATTTTGTTATACCTGTAGGGTACATTAAATTTTTTGTACCCATTATTTTGATCATATGATATTACATACATAATCAACATTGTTTATATTAGGTTAGGGTTAGGGTGAGAACTATATTAGGGTTAGAGTTTAGTGTATTATATAGTAAAATCGCTTAAGAAAAACTTTTAATTAATGCATAGAAGATGGTTTAGTATACAGTTTCTTGCAAAATGAGCGATTTTTGTTAAAACGAACGTTTGTTTTGAATTTTTCTGATCGTGTAATGTTACACCTGATCTTGAATTTTGGTGGTGATTTATAGATCACATGATGCGGGTATATGTACCTTTGGGTACATATATATAATCCCTAATTATATTATTATTATTTTTTTTTTTTTTGAACTTAGGCAGCCTCGCTAGCACTTTTATTTAAAATTATTGAATTTGCAACCAAAAACAAGTACTTATTTAAATTCTAAGTCTGACATTATCCAACATTTCGCTCAATTTGACGAATTCTTAGATGCGACCTGCCGTACTGTTCCAAACTTAGTTTGAATAAGAACACCTTATCATGACTGCCTACTTTTTAAACCTCCTTTTTTTAGCTTTCTGAGTAGAGGTAATCTACTAGAAAAAAAAACATAACAAGAAATAAAAGGGAAAAAATACAAAGGGGGAAAGCTTCAAACCCTAAACGAAAAACCCAATAAGATCAAAATGAAACAATAGAAAAAAAAAAAAAGAGGCAAAAAGCCACAGTACATAATAGCGAAGTGCCACTAAGTGGCATAAAAAAAAACAAAAGAAACTCAAAACATAGCAGAAAATCTAACACTAATAATAAAAATTATATAATACTGCACAAGGAAATGCTTCACCAAAGTATTATATGTACATAAAAGAAATAAAAGAACATTCTGGAATTTAATTCTGCAGATCTGGCTACTCCACTGTGTCATGTCTCATTACACGTCCGTTCCTGTTTACCACATTGCATGCCTTCTTCCCGATTAGGATAGGAACAACAATGCCGATCTTTTGGAGGGGGTATGCCAGATTTTCCACTTTTCGTCAAAAATTCCAGAAAAACTGCGTCAAGCGAGAATATGGTAATAGGTATATGGTTGAAAATGTTCTTGTAACCAAAAAACCTTAGAGAGAGTGTTGAAAAACTCATTTTTTTAGTTCACCGCCTAGCCAAACTGGAATATCTTAGTAGACAAAAGAAAACTTTCACCAGAATTTCTTGTACCAAGGGCACCCACTGCCAGTTATCTTGCACAACAGACGCTTCTGGCTTGCATGTCGAATATATAAAGGAGTCCCCCAAATATAGAAAAAGGTTAACCTTTATAAAAACCAATATTAGTATGCAGCTGCTTCATCTTTTACTAAAAAATTTTTTGTTTTCCTTTTGTTCAGCAATTTGTACAAGTGATCATTGGAAAGAGTATTATTAGTTATGTAAATATTATATAGTAAATAATAAAATTTTAATAAAATTAAAAAAAATTTTATAAAGTCTTAAAGTTATAGTATAAGTATTTAATATAAAAAAATTTTGGTTGCAATCGATTCACAAAAAATATTATAATAAATCAATTAATTGAGTAAAATGAAAATTTACAAATTCAAAGTTTTTTTTATTTATATTTAAAAAAATATTTATAAATAAATACAATTATTACTAATCTGCGATAATTTTTTTTTAATTAAAGTTATTGTCTGTGGGTGATTTACACTAGGTTCGATTCCTAGCAAAAACTATTTTGTTATTTCATATTTGCTTCTGTTGTTTGTAATGTTTCAGCTGAAATTGTTTTTCAGGTTCTGTAATGTTTTAGATTTAGAAAATGATCAAAATAAAACTCCTAAATTCTGAATTCAAGATGAAAATCCAAAATAAATCTGATAAAATTTGGTATTTCTGATATTTCTGATATAAATAAATATAATACGTAATTATTTTTTTTTATCAATACAAGGTTTTTTTTAAAAGTTGCTAATACAATATATTCTGGTCTCTAATAAGGCTAGCTCATTAATATTTTTGGTCTGGTCTACTAGTCCAAGTTTCAAAAAACCATTCTTAATTATTATTATTTTGATATTATTAAAACCAGTCCAAACAGGACCTTTGAATATATGCAAAAAATCTCTGTCATATACTCAAACTAAATTTTTTAAAACGTTTGTCCATTTGTGTACAAAAATGAGCTTTTTAATAGCAAATTTGCTTGATCTTTGATGTACACTTAATTAATATTATTAAAAAAGATTGGTGTCTACTTACTAATTGTATTAAATTGGTATATTGTACAGTATATAGAGGTTATACTAATTTCTCTACCAATTTTGGTAATTGCCAATTAGAATACAAGATCAGGTATAATATAATAATTAAAACAACAATTGCTTTTTTTGAAAAGCCATACTTATCACAAACTTTGCCTAAGAAATTATCTTTTGTATACTAATAAAAAAATTTTTTTGCAAAATTTTAGTACTATATAATATTATTTACTAACTTTAATTCTAACCTTAACAAAGATAACATATTTTATTTAAAAGGTAATATATAAAGGGTTTTAGAATGCAGTGCACCCTTTTATGTTTTTCAAATTTTACTAGGGCAACCCCTGTTGCATTTTTAACAAAAAATGATTCTCTTGCAATTCTGTACTAATTTTGATCCTAATCCTAACTTAAACTAACCCTTATCCTAACTCTAACTTTAATTCTAATCATTATTTATCTTTGTTACTATAGAGTGCACTAGATGTACTGTAGTGCAGGGTGCACTATATTCTAAAATCCATATATAACAGTGTTGTTGCTGGACCGGTCCAGTGAAGATCACTAGAACTGGAAGGGTTACTGGAACTAACTAGATATAACTGGAACATATATAGGTTCCAGTGATAAGTTGTCACTAGACCCTTCTAGCTACTTTTTTTTTATCACTGGATGAAAGTTCCAGTGAGGTCCAGTGAGGTCCAGTGGGGTCCAGTGGATCCGGCAAGTCAAAAAAAATTAACTTGATATGTTCAAGTTCAACTAATACAAAGCCAATGCTAGAAGCTTTACTATAATAAGATTCCATTACACTGTCATTAATATAAATTTAGCAATAGCCCAAGTACGAACCAAATATACATACTAACACTATATAACTATATAGTGTACTATATTCTACAATTCATACATTGTATGTATAAATATTCTCACAGCCTGTAATTTGAGACTGATCATTCAGGTATGTACTGTACATACTAGGGTGGTATCTCAATTAAGTAAATCAAAACCATGTTAGCAATATTAGTAATTTTACTATAATCAGATTTCAATCAATGAAATTAAAATAATCGATTAAAATATAATATTACTTTATTTAATTATAAAGAACGCACAAATTTCTAAAAGATGCACCTTTGATATTGCACTTCTTTTTCGAATTTTTTTTTAATAAAACTCTTCGCAAAAGTCATTTCAAAACAGTTACGCTTAATTTTTTGCAAGAATTTTATTAAACTTTGGACTTGTGTTGATTTTTTTTACTTTAACTAATTAAATTTTTTCAAATTTTTAGAAATTCTAAAGCGTAACTTTATTCTTCAACATTTAATAAAGCTCTTGTAAAAATTTCTAAGTAATTACTTGGGTTTTCGATAAAATTTATTAATTAATAAATATATTAATAGTTTGGATTTACTGTTTTGTACTAAATTTAGTACATTTTGCAAAATGCATAAAAAATCCAAAAAATTAAAAAACTCAATTTTTTTTTATATATAAAAATCTGATAAATCTTCAAAAATTGTTTAGCAAAATTTTTTTTTATATTAATAATAAAATTATTAAGAAAAAAATTTTTTAATAACCTTAATTTTTGTATAACAATGCCTGTACTAAGTTAAGTACATTTCCGTCTGTATTTTTATTATAAAATTACTAGTAATTTTCAAATTGTGGCTTAGCACAAAAAATTTTTTCTAAAAAAAAGAACTTTTTAGAAAAAAAAATCATATAAAATCAAAAATAAGACTTAAAGTTATCAAACTTTTTAGACATAATGCTCCATATCTAACAAATTATAAAGAGTTATTAAAATCATAATTAATAATTAAAATTAGCAGATAATCAGGTTTAAAATGTGTCATAATTTAGTACTTTGTACTAAATTTAGACGGGTAAATCCTATCCATTAATAATAATACAGTCAACCCTCCATAAATGCAACTCGTAGGGACAAGCCTATAACGTGCATTTAGGGAGGTTTGCATTTAGAGAGAGCCAATTAAATTGCAGCTTTTAAAAATTAGATTATCAAGTTTGTATAACTTCTACCAAAACTGTATAACCTATCTTAAATACTAAAATTTGATTGGCCACGTGCATTTAGGGAGGTTAGTATAATATAAAATGTTATTCAAGAGAACGTGTATTTACAGAATATAGAACGTGCATTTAGCACTAATAACATTTTACGGAATAGAAAAAAACGTGCATTTAGAGAGATATTGCATTTATGGAGGTTGCATTTATGGAGGGTTGACTGTAACTCATAACGATAATTATTGATAAACTACCCTAACCCTAATTAAAATAATCTAATTAAAACAATCCAATCTAACCCTATTATAATTCTAAACACTAACCCTAACACTAAATAAACAACTTATACCGTCCAGTGAATACGCATTGTTATCACACAGACCAACGCCAATTTACATAACATCTAAGCAATGACACCATGAGCATGGCACGCTGACGAAATTACACTGACAACAAACTAGGCGCAATTTACACCAACACCAAGGCAAAGAAACCGAAAGTATAGTGCAACTAGCCCAAAAACAAGAGTGGCAAAGCGGTTCAAAAGTCAAGCCACCACCAATCCTACTATAATTATAAAAAAAAAGGAATGTAAATATTATTGATATATAAGTTTTAACGAAAAAATAAATAAATAAATAAAAAAAAATATAAACTTATATAACAACAAAAAAACAAACAAATAATAAAAGTTAAATAAATAAAAATTAAATGAAATAAAAAAAGTTAAATAAAAAGGTTCGAAAAACCTAAAATAAAAAATAACAAAAGATCTAAACCAAAAAAAAGAGATCTAAAGATCTAATCTTGCAGATCATTTAAAGCATAAAATATACAACGTATGTATGATGAATTTATGCGCATAGGAACCGTGAAATATATCAGATATTACACGTGTGCCATGAATATCATATGTTACCACAGCTTCGCCATGCTAACTCATGATATTTACAACAGCCTGTGTAATATCTATTACTTCTTATTCGTATTTTATTGGCTAATATTATTGTTATAGAATAGGTTTTAGTTAATTTTGGTAGAAATTAGTTAGAAAATTAGAACTTAATAAGGAAATTTTGTAATAACTGTATTTAGTAATAGTGATATGCGAAATTGATGTGCAATGACACTCAATGATGCTTAGCGACGCTTAATGACGCTTAGTGACGCTTAACAACGCTTAGCGACACTTAGCTCAATAGATATATAAACCCACCTTATTTCCTTTAGTTTTAGATAGATCCAGACATTGTATTTTATCTTACCTTTATATTAATTACCCTCCTCTATATTTATTAAATAAACTTTTGGGATTTCTAAAGAACAGACACCTTGGAATAGCCCTCTTGTTAAATTAATAAACTGTCTATATCTCTTGTTGTTTTATACCGAACTGCCATAGAGAAGTGTGTAGTTTCTTACAGACATAAAAGAAACTATACTTCCCTCTTGCACACCGCTTCATGCCCAAAGTAAGGGATCTCAGGAGCCATGTGATTGTTACTCTATCGGAATTAAAGAAGGCTTCCGGTACTGTAACATTATATTGGTTCCAGTGAAATAAATCCCTTCCAGTGAAAATTTCACTGGAACCACTGGAACACTGGAATTATCTGGACGTCCAGTGAAGTTCCAGCTTCCAGTCAACAACACTGATATATAAATTAGCATGAATAATTCTAGGTAGTTAAACAATGGGAAGAAATTAGTAAATTTTATAAGAAAATATGTATTCCGAAAAGTTCTAAATAAAAAATAAATAAATGTAAATTACAAGCAAGATTAGGATAAAACTTTAAGAGTAGTCTGCCTCTAAAGGAGTAAAAAAATTGCAGATCTTATAATAAACAAAAACAGAGATTCATATGTTTTTTTTATAGTACAGGAATCTAGCTTGCTTACATATAAAAGTATTTTTTTTATTATGTAAACTTTCTTTTAGTTTTTAATAAAAGTTGCAAAACTAATTTTTTTAATTCTAATGCTGGTAAAATCATTAAAATTAGTCAAATAGACCATAAGATATGGGTTTGTTTTGATTTTTTACTATAGGGTTTGTTCTTAAGAATGAAATCACGTGGAATTCCATATTTATATAAGGCAATTAGTAAATCTCTGCTGATTTTTTACTATGAAATTTATACTATTTAACTACAGACTATCCCTTAAATTTTTATCATACATTAGCTTAATAATAATTTTTGCTTTATTGTACACTTTATTAAAGTATAAAAAACTTATATTAAACTTATGTCGTACATTAAATATATAGCTTTAAGCCAATGTACACTTTCATAATAAAATTTTTTTGTACACCTATATAAGATTTGAAGATGAAGGTTTATATATATAACATATCAGTATTCAGGGACCCTGTCTGAACTGGTCTCAAAGCCCAGAAACTGACTAATATTGTAATATAAAATTCGATGTTATTGAATAAGTCATTTGTGTAATAAATACTTGAATAAATCAAATAATCGCTGAATTATTTTGCATATCGATATTAAAGTACTATTAAAATACCAGGACTTTGAATAATCTATGTAAGGTTATATTTGAACATCATAGTAAAAATTTTTTTGGTTAGCACTTTTGGTTTGGTGTATTAAGCTATATTTTACATATAAGATCAAACTTTCATCCATCTTTACTTTTTTTGAAATACAACGTTTCTAAAAAAAAACTAACTTACACTCACTAAAAAAAAAAAAAA
>QKWP01001982.1:17896-41877 GCA_003550325.1 Gigaspora rosea
TTTTTTTTTTTTAGGGAACATTTTGTTTTTTTTTTTTTTTGAGAAATTATTTTCAAAAAAAGTTAAAGATGGATAAAACTTTGATCTTATGTTTGAAATATAGCTTATATATACCAACCCAAAAGTGCTAACCAAAAAAATTTTTACTATGATACTCAAATATAACCTCACATAGATTATTTGGAGTCCTAACTGATTCATTAAAATATCATAGTTGATTAGGGTGTATCCAGAAATAATGTTAACAAGAGGGGAAGAGGTAGTATTCCAAATTAAAAATCGATTAATCAGATTAATCGATTAATCGACGATTAATCGATTGACTTTTTAAATATGCGATTAATCGATTAATCAGATTAATCAATTAATCGATCAATCGATTAGGGCAATGACATTTATTACATAATATTTTAGGAGGTGGGGGTCAGACAAAATTTTACATTACACAAAATAGACTACTAGCCAATCAAAATCAAGAATTATTTAAACATAATTATAACAAAATATAGGATAAATATATTTTTTGTGTAACAAAATTGAGCATTTTGATTGGTCTTACATGGGGGTGGGGGGTAAGCCTCTATAGTAAATGGATATTACGTAATAAATGTCATGGCCCTTAATCAATCAATCAATTAATCGATCAATCGATTAATCTAATTAATTGATTAATTGATCAATCGATTGACTAACTAATCGACTAGTCGATTAACTAACTAGTCGATTGGTTGTATAAACTTGATGATTTTTATAATAGATTGATTAGTTAATTTAAGAATTTTATTACAAATCGATACACAATATGTAGTTAAAGTTGATTTAGTACTATCATGATTTGAATTGCGATGACATTCTTGATCATAATTTGCTCACCGATATTTTAGTCTTATAATCATGATTTTACACATGACTAGTATCATTTTACTATATATGAGTAATCGATTATTCGATTAAATAATCGATTTAATTAATTAATCAATTAATCAATTAATCGAATAATCGATTAATCGATTAATTGCAAATCTGTTACCCAATGATGTAAAATTGATCAACATTAATATGAAAATGCGACACGTATTTTATTAAATAAAAATTCACGGTTTTAAATACCAAACCCAACTCTTAAATACGTAACAAACTATGAATAACATAACTCACAAAGGTGTTCGTTTGCTTGCAGAAGGCGAAATACGTCTGGAACTACATTACAGTCCATATGCTCGTGATTGGTGATCATCGTGACCATCTAATAGCGAAGATAATATTTCCATTTCTGTTTATATAGACTTCATATGCATATTAGTTTTATACTTAACCAATGCCAATTTTATCTAAAAGTAGTTCAAAGCACTGAAAATCGTTTGCAACTGGGTTTGTTTGTTTTAGTGGTAACGAAACAAGCAATGTTTGTTTAACACCGTCTTAAGCTATTAACAGTATCTATTACATGATTTTTGGAAAATAGACAAAATACTCGGAACCCGCAATTCTTGGGTTTTGAAAACATGGTAGAGAAATTGTTAATTGGTGTATCGTTTAAGCCTATTTTTTTAAACGTTGGGAATCATATTGTAGTAGTATCAGAAATTGGAGACCAAAAATTCACATTATCAATACCAACAAGAAAGAATCAAAAAACCCTCGCTTTACAAAAAATAGATAATAATATGTATATTCTAGATTTTTATAAGGATAATCATATCTTATGGCATTTCAAAGATCAATCCGCTAATGATGTATGGTTACAAGCTGGAATTAAAATGAATTTTGACGGCGAAACACTATATGGCTTAAATCATCCTGTTATTCAACTTACTATTCAAACAAAGTTAAATTCAAATCCTAATATAACTTGCACTTTACAAGATTGGGATGATTCTCATACAATGGAAATTATATTTTAACAACAAATAAGAAAATGAAAAATTGCAACTAGCTCATTAGTAAATTAGCAAAATTTGTTTTTTACTTGGATTCGTCAAGAAAATTCAATAATTGAGTTCCATTATGCACTTGCCTTAATATACTACCCACTTATAAACTAAACAAAACAGAATTTAGTGCTTGGAGAGCAATATTATGTGCGTGTAGATGTACTGACATAACACCATATTCTAAATCAGAAAATAAAAAAGAATTTTGGAGTCGGTCAAAAGATCCTACCATTGATAAAGCCAATTTGAAATTATTATATAATCTTGGATACTTACAAGTTGATTTGGAAGATTCAGAAAATTCAGAGAATTCAGAAAATTCAACCGATTTCGATAGTTTAGAAGGCACCTTTTGGAGTAGTTTTCAAAATGCTCTGATGTCTAATAAACATGGCCAAAACGGAAAAATGCAAGTTTTATCTATCATAGCAGATCGATTTACATATAAACTGCTTGAAAAAAAACTTTAGGTTAGTTTATAAATGAAAATTTGAAATTAACATTACTAACAGTTTTTTTCAATGAGAAATTATCGAATTACAATATTATTGTTTTGCTCTTGACCCACCTGACCTGTTCTTATTGGCCCGCTTAAAACAAATTATATGATATTTTATAAACAAAAATTCAGTTCTTAAGGTACTGTATATCTGCAAATTACCTTTTTTTATTTTAACTCAAGACCGCATTTCTAATTTGTTTTGAAATTTTCAATAATAAGTAAAATTCTTCTAATAGCTAATGAAGGTTTGTCTAAATGCGTATTTAGGATTCTTGCAAATTAGTACGAATTTTGTTAAGGCGGGCTAATAAAAATAGGTCAAATGGTCAAAAACAATATTTTTGCAATTCAAGTAATATTTTCCAAGGCTGTCTCTTCTTTCTAAAACAGATATGATTTTGTTAAGACGGGTCGATAAAATGGACAAATAGTCAAAAGAAAAATTTTAGTACAGAGATTAAATTTTTGTGATACAAAATGTTAAATTTTGAAAATAAAAAAAATGTATAAAGACCTTATTTCAAAAATTATAATAAATAATTATTAATTCGAACCTATTGAAAATAAATAAAATTTTGTTGCTTATTGGTTTTAAAATAAAATGTCATTATTTTAAATTCTTGCATTTTTACTCTAAACTAGAGATGGGCACTTTCGCATGATTGCATGGCTGCATGCATTTGCATGAATGCTGCATGCTGCATGAAATTTTTTAAAATGCTGCATTTTGCCCATAACAAATTTCATCTGACAAATAATATATAAAGTGCACTTAAGATAAAAACTAATCTAAGGCTAGTGCTCCATCAAAAAATTCAAATTTAAGCATCATTTTTCCAAATGTCAAGTAAAATAAAAACAATTTGCTGATTTAATATATTTTTAGGCGCTAAACATGTTTACTTAGGGAAGTGCAGTAAATCACATAATTTCCTAGGGGGGTCCGCCATCTATCACGTCCTATATATATATATAGTCTAAATAGCCAATGATATTGAAGTGTTCGTCAAATATATTTTTTTAAAAAATTTTATTTTTCTGTCGAACGTAAAAATCAAAAGTCAATTAATAAAAAGTTCTCTAATACTTATGAAAATTTTGTGGTAAGTGTATTTTGATCTGCTGAATAAGGTTATTTAATCGATTTTTTTCGATTTGCTTAGTAAAATTTAGACTTTACTATGTAGCAACTTTTGTCAATTGTGGGGCGAATATATTTTTTTAAAAAACTTTAATATTTCCGTCAAACGTAAAAATCAAAAGTCAATTAATAAAAAATTCTCCAATACTTATGAAAATTTTGTAGTAAGTGTATTTTGATCTGCTGAATAAGGTTACTTAATCGATTTTTTCGATTTTCTTAGTAAAATTTAGACTTTACTATGCAGCGACTTTTGTCGATTATGGGGTAACTTATTTTCAGGTCAAAGACATTTTTGAATTTTTTTTAAATATACTAAAATTTGATTGGTCAATAGTCCTATCACTAGGGGGGTCAGGACCTATGTAAACCCTAATCACGTAATTTACTGCACTTTCCTTAGTGCATTAAGTTAGAATTAATTAGTAAAATTTTTGAATAAGAGTTTATAGAATTTTATTGATAAAATTCTATAAACTCTTATGATTAACAAAATTTTAATAATAAAAAAAAATTTTTTTGTATAGATGCATGTTGCATTAATGCTTGCATGCTGCATGAATGCCGCATTTGCATGAAATTTTTTAAAATGCTGCATTTTGCCCATCTCTACTCTAAACTTATAATTAGATTAGTCCGCGTGCAATAGAACTAGCATGTAAGCATTCTCGATTATATGGGCCTGGTGCACCACCAATTGAAGGTCCAAAAAAATCTATTCAAAGAATGATTGAAAATAAAGAGATGCAATTTTAGCTTTTTTTCAAGATAAAAATAATGTTGCTCAAAGTTCTTACAAAACTAATGCAAAGACTGGAGTTCCCGTTTTATATATGCAAGACCAAAAAGAAGCTTTATGGACAAAGTTTAATGAAACATATCCAAATAGAAGGCGTCAAACTTCATTTATGACCCGTTTATCCAATTGTAGTCATATTCGATATCAGGAGGATTTGGGTGGACTGTGCATTATATGCAATGAATACGGATTTGAAGTATTCGAAAATTTGTTAGCTCTTGCACGGCAAATATTTACAACAAAAGAAACTTTAGTAAGTATATACTATACCTGTAGTAAATCGTATATTGCAATAATAAATTTTTGTTTATTTAGCACAAATAGATAGCACGTAAAATAATTAGCTATCATATTTATATATAAACGGATCCTATAATATCACAAATTGAAAACTTAAGTCGCCACCTCAAAAGAAATTTTGAACGGCATTTAAAAGTCGAATCAGATGGAAAACCAGTTCATGATAATTGCATTGATCATTGTTTGTTGTTCGCATTTGGAGAATGCTTAAGTCCACTATTCGCGTTGTCAAGAATGTTTCGAAATTTCTATTTTTTTGATTTTATAAAAAAAAATAGTAATGACGAATATCATTCACAATTATTAGAAATGCAAGAAAAGTTGAAATACTTTCTTGTACACCATGCCTGAAAATACTATCTAAATGAACAATACAAAATATCATTAGAAAGTCTTAATGCAGAAGGTGCGATTATGATAGCAGATTACAAAATGCGAATTCTTTCAAAAACAGCACGAGAAACAAAGCAAGAATTTTTTGGTAAAAGAGGGTGAATGCTACATATGATCTTGGTAATAACTAGAGATAATAGTGTAGATTTTTTGAATATTAGTGCCTATAATCATTGGTCCACGGATACGAAACAAGATGCTTGGTTCACTGCATCTTGTTTCGAAGTAGTGTTTAACAATATTGATATGAAACCAAAGTGGATAAAAATAATCTCAGATAATGGGCCACACTATCATAATAGTGAGCTAATGGCGATAGTGGCCCATTGGTCTGATTGGTACAATGTCGAAGTTCGTAAATGGCTGTTTCTAGAGCCTGGTGAAGCGAAGACTATAATTGATTCACACCATGCAGCAGTAAGTTTNGTAGATTTTTTGAATATTAGTGCCTATGATCATTGGTCCACGGATACGAAACAAGATGCTTGGTTCACTGCATCTTGTTTCGAAGCAGTATTTAACAATATTGATATAAAACCAAAGTGGATAAAAATAATCTCAGATAATGGGCCACACTATTATAATAGTGGGCTAATGGCGATAGTGGCCCATTGGTCTGATTGGTACAATGTCGAAGTTCGTAAATAGCTATTTCTAGAGCCTGGTGAAGCGAAGACTATAATTGATTCACACTATGCAGCAGTAAGTTTTATTTATAAAAAAAAAAAATAATTGAAATTACCTTTTTTTTATCATTATTTAGATAGCACATGCTATCAAACAATCTGGCAAGAACATATTTAGCAAATATCAAACCAAATTGAAATCAAAAAAAATGGAAGTGAGAATTTAACAGATAAACATAAAGGGAAAAAAAAACCACGCGTAAAAACTATTGCAGGAATATCCAAGTATAATTTTTGGCAATGGCCAATTGCAGGCCCATTAGCAGGGTACATTGTGGCATGCCCATTACTACACTTTGAAGCCTCAGTTCACTTTTCTCCCGCAATGATTACTAACCTGTGTAATGAAGAACTTTCTTGTCCAGAACCAAAATTATCAACACACACAGAGCCTAAATTTAAATGGAAAATGGCTTTACCAAAACCACAAGGTAAGAAAGTATACATGAATTATTCTGGGCCGTTGAGTATTAGCGAAGACTTCATTTCGCTTGTAAATATGGATCAGTGTATTTTTACTAAATCCCCTTATATAAATTTTGTATACAGGAAACAAAAACCCAAACACGAATACAGATGATATTGAGATGATAGATAATGATAACACATTCAGTTATAATTTGTTTATTGAATTTAAGATTACATAAATGGTATATATATAAAATTCTCTAGATATTACAAGAGATGATGATACGGAGGAAGGTAAGTATTACAATTGATCATATGTTTTATAACCCTTCCATTAAGCAGTAAATATGAATATATATAGAACAAGATACTTACATAATTACAGAACCAGTTGAATTTCCTTGGAATAAAGGATGGGCATTACGTGAAAATACTGCATATGGTAATCGAGGTGGAGGCAAACGAATGACAGATACTGTTAAAAAAATGCTTGAACAAATGTACTTATTGGGAAATGTTCATGCAAAAGATCGAATGACAGCTAAAGAGATGTATGAGAGGTTGAAAGAATTTGCTGATAATGGTGAATTAGAATATGACGAAATACCAAAAGTCTCAACTATTCAAGGATGGATTTCGTGATATCATAAAATGTTCATGAAACAGGCAACACAAACTGCGCTACATTCTAATTTAGAGGAAGGCAGTTCAACAAATAGTATATAATTGAAATAAAAAAAAGATAAGCGGTATAAAATTAGTCAATCTAACCTTTTTGTGTTCATTTTGCTACCTAGTTTTTTCGAACCTTCCTCTTCTTTCACTTTACCGATTTTCAGCTATACAAAAAGCTAAAAGTTTGATAAATTGTTTCGAAGTGATGAAAATCAAAAAAAAGTAAATACTAGATGAAAATTGTCCATTTGAAATTTTCAAATCGCAATTTATATGAAATCGACCCTTATATTTAGAACCCGAATGCCACTTCATGACAAATGAAACTTGTTGGCAAATGATTGCTATATTCTAAATCTTTTTTTCAATCACTATTTTGGTTCTGGTGCATCAAATAAAAATAGCATTACCTTTATATACTAGTCATATGATCACATTCCCTTTGAACACAAAAAAATAAATGAGCTTTTTTTTATAACGATCTGTGTCATACCTTATTAGTAAATTGATCATCATTCCGAAACGGATTCTCAATTAATTGATTATACCAATTAATCGATTAATCGATTAGTTATTACAATCAATTTTTAATCGATTGGTTAAAAAATTTTTATTCGATTAATCGATTGCATTTTTTGGTCCGATTTGGAACACTAAAGAGGGGTCTGAAAAAATATAATGTTTTTCCTCTTAAGTAGGGGGCCAAAAAAATATAACACAATTTTTTTAGAAAAAATCATTTAAAAACTGATCCAGTGGTCCAAATTTAATGATTTTGGTACCACTCGATTCGTCTCTGTGAGAGGAGTCGAATAGTACCAATTTCATTTCATTTAGATCACTAGATCAAAAGTTATTGGTCAAAACTATTGGTTATTATGTTTTCTTATAAAATGACTATAAAATCAATAGTTTTTTGTGAATAACTATTGATCCAGTAATCCAAATGAAATAATTTGGTATCATTGGATTCATCTTACTGAGACGAATCGAATGGTACCTAAATCATTCAAATCAGATTACTGTATCACAATATATTCAAGTTTTTGTAAAATTTTATATATAAATATATGGAGTTTGAAAAAAATTTTTTTTATATAGTAGAAAGGGGGTCAAACACTACTATGAGGGGATACATAACATTATTTATGGATGCCTCTTAGTTAAAGGTGTGTGTGACATTTTAAAGATTCTCATTTTAGAAATTTCATTATTGTTAACTTATTAAATTTTTAGAAATTCAATAATTTTTATTTAATTAACCAATTTAAAATAAGAATCAAAATGTATATTATTGAACTACATTATTGGATTATACCTTGTAATATAGTAACTTTTAGGCAAGCAACTATATCACTTGACTTAACGTGTAAGAGAGTAAGAAATGTATACAATATCAAAGAAGACAATAATAAAAGACAATAAATCCAAGAATAATAATAAAAAAATTTAATATGTCGACAAAAGTAAAAGAGAATAATAATTCAACCAAAGAAATTAATAACCAACAAAATAAAGGTCCTTTATACGATGGATAAAGGATCAAAGAATATAAAGGCAATGGCTTTATATTTTAAAGGATAATATCAGTTTATTAAATATAAGATTTTAAATACAAATATTTTTATAAAGGAAAAGAATTAAAGGACAGAACCTGCTTTGACTTGAGAGAAAAAGCAGGGTTTATATATTTGTAAAAACTTAGGATTTTCTCTATAACGAGACATAATAACGAGATATAATAATGAGTTATGATAACGAGATATAATAACGAGTTATAATAACGAGTTACAATAACGAGTTATAATAACGAGATATGATAACTAGTTATAATAACGAGTTATAGTAACGAGTTATTAATGAAAATAACTCCTTTTTGAGAACAGAGAAAAGTTTTTCTAATAAAATTAATATTACAGATTTGATTACTTCGATAAAATTTATACTATTCTTACTATTTTCTGCATCATAATTCTGAACATTAATATCTTCCTCTTCAGAAGACTCAAGCCTAGTATCAAGAATTACTTCACTTAAATCATTTGTAAAGTCAGTTGCATCAAGGTTTAACAACTCTTCAATTTTAAGTGATTCTTCTTCTGGAAACTCAACATCTTGTACTTCTTCACTGATAGGTTCTTCTTCTTTATAGTTATTATCATCGCTAAGATTTATATTAGATAATGCTTTATACAAGTCTTCAATACCTTTATTAACAGAAAAATATGGCAGTTCTTTTTTTTAGTTTGCAAGAATAAAAGGAAGAAAGCTTTTGCATATTTTCAACTTTGCTTAAAGAGAGCCGTGTGCGATATTTGCCAAAATACCACCCTAAAGTTGACCAAATTCTCTTGCATCCAGCTGCATATAGTATAATGGAGAACAATTTATTAGCTAATTGACAGATATGATCTCATTTTTTAAAAAATTGTCTTCAAGAGACATCCACAAGATTGTAGGAAATTCATTATCACCAAGTGGTATATCAAATGGTATAATATAAAATCGATAACTTCTCATTTGTAACATCAACATCTTTCTTTTTTTTAATGTTTTATTTATTTTTGTATAGAAGTTATCTGCCGCAAGAAGAATACATCTAAAAGTTCCTTGTGCCTACACTATATCTAAAATAACAACAAATAAAATAAATACAAAAATAATTTAAATTAAATTATATACAAATAACAACTGCTTACTAGTATATTTGGGATATAAAAAAAAGCATAAAATATATGCATCGTTATCAAATTTAGCGAATTTTCTATTAAATATCGCAATTACTTGTTGATAGAAATTACGATAATCATTTTCAGATGATCTTTTAATTGCTGCTCCTAAACAAACTAGACCAACAAAGCAATTAGCTAATGAACAATTACATGATTCAAGAATGGATATAGCTAGTTTAATAAGATAAAGCGCAAATGCCAAGGCAGTTAAATTGTCAAAAAATGCTCTTGTATGCAAGATTGCTTGTACTGAGATATTTACAATATCCAGATTATTATTATGAATCTACAATTTAATTAAAGAATTAAATAAATTATTATATACAAACTTTTTTTATTATATTAAAACAATTGCATATACAATATTTACTAACTTACTATTTCTAGTGACACTTTATGCCTAATAATAGAAAACATACAATTATATATAGTATGCCAACAAGTACTATATATAGAGCCGTTGCAATAGAAAGAGCCGATACTGCCCAAAAATGAAAATCAGGTTTTTGTTATATTTAGATAAATTTTGACACACACTATATTTTTCAATTATAAGTAGAAATTGATTTGCATAATAAAAAATTGAGATATTTAAAAAAAATTTTCTTGAAAGTTTAGTACATCACAGGATTACCCGATATAATGGACTAATTAAATCATGAAAATTTTGATTAACCCGGATCAGTCTGAACAAAACAAATGTGATTTTCTCAAAATCATATATAAAAACTAGTATCAGCCCTTTTTACTGCAACGGCCCATATTCCCAAAAATAAGCAACCTTTTTTGGCCAAAAAATTACACGAAAAAACGAGAGGTTGTTTATTTTTGAAATATTGAGTTTTTTGAAAAAATTAAAAAACATACTAATAAAAAGTTGTCCAAATGACACCAAATTTTTACTATAAGTGTATTTTTATATACTGAACAATTTTACTTAATTGATCTTTTAAAGTTTACTTAGTAAAAAAAAGGTTTATATGTAGCAATTGCTAACACGTTTTTTGAGATTTTTGAAAAAAACAGGGGTTTCTTATTTTAAGGGGTTGCTTATTTTGGGAAATCTACGGTATCTACCCATTGTTTAAGGCCACCTCCTTCGACTGAATTTTTCTTAGCTAAAGTTTTAAGTATACTTTCTATAATTATTTAAATGCTTTAGAATTTTCATTTTAGCCTAAAAATATTATAATGCTAGCAATTTATTTTTAGATTACCTGCTAAATAGTTTTTTTTAAAATGGCTAACTAAGGTTTTACAATGATTAAGTATATGATCTGTGAATGATGTTTTGCTAATATCTTTCGAAATAAGGTTTATAGCATGAGAGATACATCAGATATTTAAAATATTTGAATATTGCTCTGTAATAATACGGCGTGCGACTTTAATATTAGCACCTGAATCTGTTACAATGGCAAAGAATTTTTCAGGCCCAATTTTTTCTAAAATATTAGTAATTTTTTCTGATAAAAGTTCTTGTGTGTGCTTTTTATTTGACAAATTTTGAAGACTCCACAAATATTGGTTGCGATCCGGCGTATATATTACGAAATTCCAAATTGATTCATTAGAAGGATTACTTCAACCATCACAAGCTAATTAATAAAACAATATTAATATAAATTAGTAATGCATTTAAAGCTCATAAGTAGTCTTATTAAATATTAAATAATTTTTATTTATTGTAACTAAAATAAATTAATTTATATTACTGATAATTAGATTTTCTGAATCATTCAATTGTTTAATTATTGCTTGATTAACAAATACCGTTTTTTGTACCAAATAGCAACCAGAAAGAACATTTTTAGATAGCGGTTCATATGCTGGACATAAGTTTTTTAATAACTCGACAAAAAATAATATGAAAAGGGATTCTACAGATAACAAGTGCCTTTAATAATGCTCTACTAATATCTTTAATAAGCTCTGGTGTTAATTTGGTACTTTCAATAAAATCAGAAAATTGTGACTGATTTAATTGAATGCTAAGCTTTCATTTTTTTGATGTTGATACATCAATTATTTTTGCTATTAACTGTTCTAAAAATAGATTATAAACATCTGGCGAAGCTTTTTTATATAAATTAGCTAAATAATCTTCAAGGGCACCTAGAGAGCCTTTGTACCAAAAATCATTACAATAGTTGTATTAGCACTCCAATGACCTTTTGAAATTTGGTTTCCTTGCTTAATATGTGTTTCCCACATAATTGACTTTGGTTTATTGCTAAATTTTCTGTAGAAGTATCAATTTAATTAATAAAGGAGGTATTAAGATTTTCTGGCATGTTGTAATTTTAAATTTCAAAAGGCACATTTAACTAAATTTTAGCCATCGCTATTTAAAGATATTTAACTATTTTATGATATATTTAATTACTTCGTGATAAATTTCTTAATAAAGAAATTATCTTAAAGGCAATATATAGTTAATGGGTTTTGATCTTTTTTTTAAAAAAAAAACTTTGTAAAAGTCTTTTTAATTGAGCCTAAACTGTTTTTAGTAGCTTATTAACAGGTTTATACTTTTTGTTTGTTTTTTTTTTTTTAAAAAAAAAAAAATTAAAAATTAAAGATATAAAAAGCAACATAAGTATGCATATGTTAATTTTTTCACATGAAAATGCTCTAAATTCTCTTTTTAAAATCAAACTTGAAATCTTGGAGTTGTGGGGTTAAACGATTCTAAGCTAATTGTATATTCTAAAATATATCCAGATCCAAAATATCGATCACCATTTACCAGTTTAGTGGTTAAAGTTTGTTTAAACTCATTATTTCTTGTTCTTTTGTTCTTAATATTTATCATGCAATTTTCATGATCTTTTTACTTAAATTCCAGATCAACCTTTTACCAGATTAATGGTTAAGATTTGTTTAACTTGTTATTTCTTGTTCTTTTACTCTTAATATCTATCACGCAATTTTTTATAATCATTTTGCTAAAATATATTCAGATCAATCTTTTAGCAGATTAATGGTTAAGGTTTGTTTAAACTTGTTGTTATTTCTTGTTTTTTTTCACACATGCATCTATTTATACTAGTTACGCAATTTCTTATGACCATTTTACTTAAATATATTTCAGATCCAAATATTGACCAACTTTTACCAGTTTAGTAGTTAAGGTTTGTTTAAACTTGTTATTTCTTGTTCTTTTTACTTTATTTATACTAGTTACGCAATTTGAGTTTAAAATTAATTAGAAAATTTCCAAATTCAATTAATAGCTACAGGGTATTTGTAATCAATTATACTAATTTGGAGTAGTAGCTAAATATGTGGGATAAATGCAATAGGTTTTTTGTAAATTGAATTCGTGTGCTATTTCATATATTGAAAAAGTTATTAGAAAAACTCGTTTATATTATAATTTTTTTTTACTAACATGAATAGTCTTTCTATAAATTTCTAATAAATTGAGTAGATGTACAGGTTTGGTTCCAATATTAACTAGATAAGTCTTGTTCACATAATGCAAGAGTTTGTTAAAAAAAGAAATAAATACGTAGTAGATCAAAATTCAAAAATTTGCTATGATTTATTATGACATTATTACATATGATTGTCATTTGCCATCGGGCTTACAATTATATTTTGTACTGGACATAATCACTAATAAATCAAATATATTGAGTTTGGTACAAAATGTAATTGAAAGCCTGATAACAGGGTTTTCTTTGACGAAATTTAATAGTATTACAGTATTTTTATATTAGATAATATTGGGCTTATCAGATTTTATGGATTTTATCAGACATTTTTGAAAGTATCAGACATTACGGAAATTTGTATAATGGGCGGAATTTATATCGTCCCTATTCGGATTCAGATTTGGCAAAATATTTGGGTTTCGTCTGAAACATTAGTTGTTTGATTACCTAATATTTACAAACTATTTTGGGCGAAAAATAGCTAAAAAGTCAATTAAATGTTTATAATGATCAGAACAAGTACAAGAATAAGTGCAAGTACAAGAAGAAAACAAGAACAATTGTTTTATAATAGATAAAAATAAAATATGAAATCAATAAAAAATAGCAAATGTATTAGAAATATTAAAAAAAATTACATTCCACCAAAGATTTAGATGATTGATTCCTAGTTTTTTCCATTTTTTGTAAATTTGAATTTTTATTACCCAGATTATCTAATAATCACTAATTTTCTTAACAATTCTTGTAGTTTGTAATTTTATGTTAATCTGCCAACTAATAAAACCGGTTATATCCAAAATGTGATCAATATGTAAAACTAAGCAAATTAATTAAGTTAATATGCTTTAATGCTTTTTGATTAGTTAAATCCATAATCAATGATGAGCTTCTATCATAGAAATTTTTTATATAAAATTCTTCAATTTAATCTTTCTAACCTTTTAAGTTTCAGGAAAAAGGTGAAAGAAAAATATATAAAAGAGCAGTATTTTGGATTTATTGTTATTTGTTGCTTATTAGTGATATTTTTTATTTGCATATTAACTAAGCTTGTTGGTGAAACTAATCTTTGATAGTGCACCGAAAGTGTTTTGCTAGTGCACCAGTTTTTTGGTGAAACTAATGCACTAATAGTTATAGAAAAAGCTAATTTTTAATGGTGCACCAAAAGTGTTTTGCCGGTGTACTAGTTTTTTGGTAAAACTAATTGGTTTCACCAACAAGCTTAATATTAACACACTCAAACCTATAATTTTTAAAAGCACTTTTACAATATTGAATTTGAAAACCAAAATCAAAAATTTTTTTTTATCTGAACTTTTAGATGCAATTTGTAGTACAAGTATAGTTTATTCGGGTGATGGATGAAAATAATATAGGAAGTTATGAGGAAGTTAAAAATTTGGCTAATTCTGCAGTAGATACAGTATTGAGAAAAATAGTTGATAATGATCGAAAAGAACAAATCTCAAAAGTTATACCAGAAGTTAGTGTTACATTAAAGATCTTAGTATATATTATTAAATAATGAAGATACAACAAATAAATATGGAAGTCACTGTTGAAGGTTGAGGTAGTGATGACCTGGAAGAGCGATATCTTTGGGAATGCTTCGAGATGTTAAAGGTACTATCCTCCCTGGCTGTGCATGGCTTTTTTCCAAATGATCATAGTTTAATTAATCATTAAAAATAGTACTATATTATGTGCACATAATATATTTTATATGAGTCTAATGTATTTTATCTGTTGTAAATGAGAATCACTTATAAAAGCATTGTAGATTTGAGATTAATAAAGGCATTGAATATAGTAATATGTTATCCCTTAAACCATCCAGTTTTAGCAGACAAATTTGCCTGCTTAAATTTTATAAATTCATATCTGATCTATTTTTTTAAAAAATAAAAATATTTTATAATTTTTTTTTTTTAAATAAAAACTAAGATTATATACTATTTAAAACTTCTTTTTATTTGCTTAATATTTATAAAAAATTTGAAGTTGTTTATAAAAGAAAATTTATAATTTTTTAAAAAAATTTTAATTTTAAAAATTTTTTCTGTTTTTTTTTAGTTTTACTCAATACAAATATAAGATTGACCTCCTATTACCTTAATTCAAAGTTGTAGACAATTTAAATTATACTACTTTTATTATTAAAACTTTTATAACTTATTAAGCAAAATTTGAACTTTACTTAGTAGTAACTACAAAATTTCTCTTTAAAAATATATAAAATTTTAAAAAACTTTTTAAAATTTTAATAGTAAAACTAAAAAATAAGTTTTATTAAAAATATAATATCTTTATCAAAATTAAAGATAGAATGATAAAATTTAAATATATTAATATATAAAAGGAATATCTTTAATTTTATTCAATAAATTGGGGGGTCAAGCTTAAATAAATTTTAAGAAAACTCAAAAAAACTTTCTAAAAATAATTTTAGCAAGCAAATTTGCCTGCTAGACGATTTAAGGGATACGATTCTGGTAAAAACCAATTATTGACATTTTTTTGATATAAGTTAATTTGTTTTATAGGATAAAGAGACTATTCCAGTCAAGAACTAAAAAAATTATAATATATTAAAGGAATCTGTTATATAGTGCACTGTGCACTCAGTGCACTCCTTGGATAACTCCTGTCATTTTACTAAGCAAAAATACTTATCTCGCAATTTTACTAGAGTAACCCCTGTTGTGTTACTAAGCAAAAATGTTCCTCTTGCAATTTTACTCTAAACCCAATTTTAACTTTAATTCTAATTCTAATTCTAAACCTAATTCTAACTCTAACCCTAATCTTTAACTTTTATTATACTATTAAAGCTACTAGAAATACTAAATTTATAGGGGTGCACTAAGTGTACTGGTGCACTGTTTAGATTTTTTCTATACTAGGCTATTGCGTAGCATTGTAGGGCCGGAGCCAAAGTATTTAAAATTTTAAATACTATATTGTACTGTATATAGTATTTATACTAGGCTAATGCATAGTATTATATGCCCTGAACCCATTATATGATGTTTATCATATTACGCAAATGTGTTAATATGCCTATATTGGTAACATTAAAGCACAAATATAGACACACGTGCGGACAGACAAAAAATTTCCAAATTCCATTTCTGATAAAATTTACATCATATATATGCAAGTATATCAAAAAAGTAAAATTTGTCAAGATTTTTACAATTGAAGCACATCAGGAAGGTAATTTTTGTATCACTTTGCATAGACACTAATTGACCGTCATTACGCTCCGGCCAATTAAAATCAAAACTTAGTATAGGCATTCAATAATTTGTATTTATTTTCGCTTATTTGGAGCTTTTAAATAATTACATTTCTATATAAAGCCCCAAGATTAATCCAAATATATTTCTTTATGATGCTCTTAAGTGAAATTTGGAGAAATATATTGAACCCTCAAAGTAGTACTCCAAATCAGATCAAAAAATGCAATCAATTAATCGGATAAAAATTTTTTTAATAATTGATTAAAAATCGATTGTACCAACTAATCGATTAATCAATTAATGATTAACTGATTAATCGATTAATTGATTAATCGATTAAATCGATTGATTGATTGCACCAACTACCGTATGTGTCCGAAATTAAGCTACCTTTTTTGGCCAAAAAATTACACAAAAAATTGTAAAGTAGCTTATTTTCGAAATATAGCATTTTTTGAAAAAATTAAAAAACGTACTAATAAAAAGTTATCTAAATGACACCAAATTTTTACTGTAGGTGTATTTCGATGCGCTGAACAACTTTACTTAATCGACTTTTTAAAGTTTACTTAGTAGAAAAAAAAGTTTTATATGTAGTAACTGCTAACGAATTTTTTAAGATTTTTAAAAAAATCAGGAGGTAGCTTATTTTAGGTAGTAGCTTATTTTCGGACATATACGGTAATCGATTAATCGACTAATCAATTACTATAGTGAATAAATACAAACTTTTTTGAGCAAAGAAATAGTTAAAAAAAAGTTTATCGATGATCGATTAATCGATTAATCGGGTTAATCGATTATAGCGGTTTGCAGGAAGGTGTGACCTCTGCAGGTCATGATGTCATATGAAATCATACCGATTCTGATCGATTTTTCGATTCTTGGAGAATTTTAAGGATTTTTATATATAGGCATTGATAATCGGTATTTTATATAATTTATCAAATATACATAAGGACAAAAGCATTTCGGGTTCTAAAACCCGAAATTAAAATTTGAAGACAAAATTGTTTTTGACCTATTTTACTTGAAAGACGAAATTATTTAATACTTTTTTTGAATAAAAGAAATTATAAAGAAAATATATATATAAATTTTATTTGCTCTTCCTTATAAAAAATTTTAATTTTCTCTAATGAAGACGAAATAGGCCTTTTTCAAAAATCAATTTCGGTAGCATCACTATTATCAAATAATTATATAATTTTTTACGGATTTTTAATGATTCTTAAATTTAGATTCCCTACTTAGAATCTCAAAGATTCTCCGTATCATTATCATGAAAATCATGGGGCCACATCTTTGCTATAATCAATTGATCGATTAATCGATTAATTGAGTTAATCGATTAATTGATTGGTCAATTAATCGATTAATCAAATTAATCGATTAATCGCATATTTGAAAAGCCAATCTATTAATCCGATTAATTGAATTTCGATTTGAAACACTACCTCAAAGCTTTTATGGAATGCAAACATAATTATAGGTGATGATTTGATTTTGGTAAAAAAATTAGGTTCAAGGCAAAAACATATTTTTATAGTAAATTTATATAATTTATATAAAATATAAACTATAATTATGGAATGATGATACTTAGTATTCTTGTTACTATATATAATTAGGAGCCATATAAAACTATGAAATATATATTACCCAAGTCACTAGATTCTATATGTGATCAGTTTATAAATAATTTTAAATGTATCTAGAAATATTGTGCATAATAAGACTTGAAAGGAGAATATATTTGCATTGGAGAGGAGAGCTAAGTGTATACTAGATGTTTTGTAAATAATTTTTTTTTATTGTATTATTACTCAATAGTTAATTTTTAATTTTTCTTTTACCACTTAGAGACAAAATCTAAAATAATCCAGTATTCAAAAATTATATAGCTAGTAAAAAACAAAGTGAAGGAACCTATATTGTAAATGTAGTAATGCCTCTACTTCAAGCTAGTTTAGAGGACATGCTAGATAGAAGTATTTGTTTGAGCTTGTAAGTGAAAGTTTAAGTTTAGCTAAGAAAAAACCTCATTTTATAAAGATATTTTAATTTTGTTTATTACAGAGCGGAATGGCAGAGCTTGGCAAGCAAATTTCGAAGAAACCTTGGTGAGATAAGTAAAGAACAGATGGAGAAAAAACCTGATATCATGGTAGCTCAAGAATGTCATTACAATTCAAATTCATTAACAATTATTTAATCATGACAGTATTGTGTCAATTTGTAACAAAATTTTTATGGTAAATTATCCCTTAGATTGTAACACAGGCAAATTTGCCTGCGTATTTTAAAATTTTTAATAAAATTTTAAATATTGATTTTAGCCATATCTTTTCTAAGTAAAAAATATTCTTTAAGTTTTGTTTTAGTAACTTTGTTATAAAATTTTTTTAAAATCATTAGAAAACTTTAATATAATAAATGTTTAAAGTTCTTGTATTGGCATTTTTACTATTAAAATTTTTCTTTAGATTTTTTCAAATTTTATATGTTCCCGTCTATAAAAAAAATCTTTACTTCTAATACAAGTCTTAATTTTTACAAGTAAATCATTAAAGTTGCAATAATGAAAGTTGTCATCCTTTATATAAACTACAATATTGTCTTAAGAACTATAGTTCTAAAACTAAAACTAAATAAGATCGCAGAAAAATTGTAATAAAATTTTTTAAAAAAATTTTTTCTTAAAATTATCTATTTTCAGCTTATATGTAACTATAATTTATTTTCTTATAATATAAAAACTAATTTTGCAAAAAAGTAATCCTTATTTTCAAATATAATTGTACAAAGTTTTATTTAATTATTTTAGTATTTTAAAAAAGTAAATCAGAGCTAAAAAAGTGCAAAAACGCAGGCAAATTTGCCTGTGTTCTACTACAATCTAAGGGATAAATTAACCAATTATTGAAAGGTTATAGCAGATTAATATAGAATGAATGGAATTCAGGAATATGGGTATTTTACATCCCTTCTAATTATTTTAATACTGAAGTTATAGCTAATCAGTATAGTATAGGTGAGCAGTCAGTAAAATACAAGCTGATTTTTAAAACCTGTACTATACTATATATAATTAGCTATAATTTTAACCTGAATCCACCAGAGCCACTGCCACAATTGGATGTAGAGTATATGTAATTGTCAATTTTCCCAATAGAATCTCGAGCTATTGTATTGTTATACTTTCATATATTTATGGGCTATGGTAGCATTTTTCTTATATGATCTGTAAATTTGAAAACTGCCTAGTGAATTCTTCTAACTCTAATACAAATATATATAATTCTTCATATTAATTTGTGAAAATACAAATCGATACCATACCAGTACTATCTAGGGGATAGTTAAATATACGAGGGACAACTTAAGGGTAGAGGATACGTAGATCATTTATCATATGATTTTGGTAGTACAATTTTTTCTTTTTAAAATTAAAAAAATTTTATTAAGCAAATAATTTTAAATTTATAATAAAAGGTTGTGGAATAGACTTTTCTGATTCTAATGGTGGTAAAATCAGTAATATTGGTTAAATATTTACTGAGAAACATGTACTTGAAAATTGGGTATCACTATTTGTTTACAAAAAATCATTTGATGATCATATGATATACCCAATCAAAATTAACTATTTTGTGTAACTACAGAGAATTTGGATTGACTACGGAGAACTATACCATATATACAAGTAGATTTTTTAAAAAATATTTTATTATTAAAATTTATATCATTAGAAAGAGCATGTTTTGATCTACAAATTACAAAAATTTTTACCAAAAATTAAATGTTATTATAAAAAGTTTTATTAGTAGCATATTTCTAATTTCTATATAAAATCATTTGTACTACCAAAATCATATGATAAGTGATCTATGTATCCTCTACCCTTAATATTACACAAGTAGATAATCGAGTTTTAAAACTGTAAATTTATAAGTAATACAATATTACTCCATGTTCAAAATAAAATATCAACCAATAATTAATCCAACTATACAAAAATAATTATTAGCTGATAATAGCAGGATGCTCATGTTTATAATTATATAATTTTTTTCGCCAGTTTATCTTTAAATTTTTTTGAAAAATAGAATCAGCGGTTTGAAATATCTCTAAACTAAGCAAAATTTTATTAAACACATGAAAAAATACACAATAATAAAAGAAAACTCTTTTTAAATACTTTAATTAACAATTCATATAAGAATAGAGCATTTTATAAAATTTTATAATAGGGTAAATTAGCTGGTAAATTTACTATAATATTCTAAAATATTGGAATCCAGTTTGTCTACAATATTAAGTATTAATAGTTGAAATATTATAAAATTAAATTATATAGGCATAAAAATATGGTATTTGGCTTTCTTTTTATTAAAAGTCCAGTAGAATTTTCAAAAATTAAAAGATATTTTACTAAGAGCTGAAATTTTGAACCTTAAAAAACCCTGTCTTTTTATTATATAATTTTAGAAAATTGGATTCGATATTACTATAAAAACTATATAAATATTTACCCCCAACTTTTTATAATTAAATTGACCTTTTCTTATGTGAATTGCTAATTAAATAAAAAAATCTCATAGCTTTATTATTAAAAACTTCAAAAATAAAATATAGATTTAGAAAGTACTGTAAACTGCTATATAAATGACTATCTACATATTAGACCCCTATGAATTATACCCGGGTCTATAGTATGGTGTAAAGTAGAAGAAAATATGTATTAAAAGATCATATGATACTGTAAGTAATGTAAATAAATATTTACATACTATTTATACATTTACATTATTAACTTCGTTTTTTATTAACTAAAACTAGTATGTATATATATACATTGTAACAGTGAAAAATAATTCTGGAACAGAAGTAATCTTGTGGGTATATTATACAAGTATATGGGTGAAATTTAACAATCTACATACTAAATAGTACTTTGACCAAGTATAAGGTGCTGTGACAATCACAGATTAAACAGTTAAATAACTTGTTTTACTAGCTTATAATTTTGTTATTCTGTTTTCTATTTCTCTTAATGCTTATACTAATAAGAATGTACTGGTTACTTGGGACACCTAAGTTTTGAGACTTGTAAATTTAGTTTATGATAACATGTAAAAATGGATTAAGAATTACGTATATGGGCTTTTCGGTATACTTTTTTTTAGAGTTTTATAAAAACAAGTATGCTTTTTGAAAAATTTAAGAGCATTTATTAAGGCAAGTATACTAGGCTGCTAGGCTCACGAAAAGAAACTTTTAGCGTATTTAACGTCTAAACCGTTTTCTAAATCAAAGTAAGCCCTTTTTTCCTAATTTTTGACATTCATTAACTGCTTGTAGAGCTAAAGTGCTTTTGCCGCTCGATTTTAGTCTATATATTTCCACAATTTTTCTACAAATAAGGTTATTTTCGATTAAACAAAGGTAACTGGGACAAGAAAACTATCAGACAGATAATATTTTATTGTAATTCAAGGACTTATAGCAACTTTTCTATATTGGTATATCTTTTTGGAGTAGAACTCTAGTGGTGCGTTATCTTTGTTGAAAGTGGATTTACACCGTTTAACTATTGTCGGATCTATTATTATCAAAAATTTTAGTATCCTTTGCTCTGGGAAAAATATTCTATATCTTTTGATCAAATCTTATATATTTAATAGGCAATTCTCCAGTCAACTGGTTCAAAATTTTTTTTTATATATAAATTTTACTATAAGTTCGAATGCATAGCGTCTCTATTTAAAACTTTTTTTTATACTAAGTTAATCACCTTTCTGGCTTAAGAGACTTTTGTAAAGCTTATTAAAACGCATCTAATGGTAGTTAAAGTGTTAAAATTGGCTTGGTGAATACCAAGATATCTTTAAAAAACCTTTCTTTTACTATATAAATTTCTTTATAAACAATACTATTGTTTGCAAAGAAATTTGCATAGTAAAAAAAAGGTTTTTAAAGATATCTTAGTATCCACCAAGCCAATTTTAACGCTCTAACTACCATTAAATGCGTTTTAATGAGCTTTACAAAAGTCTCTTAAACCAGAAAGGTAATTAACTTAGTATAAAACAAAGTTTTAGATAGAGACGCTATGCATTTGCACTTATAGTAAAATTTATATATAAAAAAAAAAATTTTTGAACCAGTTGACTGGAGAATTGCCTATTAATAATAAAAAGTTGTACAAATTGAATGCTCTTATATTATACAATATTATGTATTTAATATTTTTATTTAAAATGATAAGAATTTATGTTTTTATTTAGCAATGTTTGATTATTCAGAATCTTGATAAAACCCATATTTTTATAGTCATCATATACAGTACTAAATCAACGAAATTAAGTTAAAATTGTGGGACCTGATTCACTAAACAAAAAATTTTAATCATGTCATTAAACGTATCAGTGAAAAAAATTTTTTTTTAATAGTTTTAAATACAAATATAAATATTAATTATCAAATTTGAAAAAATAATTAACAGTATATTATTTAAAGGAAAGTACAACAAATAGCATTATAGCATTACGTATAGCATTGCAATTTAACGGCATTACAGCTACAATTATGACAAAAAATGCTAAACTTTATATAAAATTTCTAAAAATTTTCAGTTATTAGACCCATATCCGTACAAAAGACCCAGGGTCTATTAATAGGTTTTAAAATAGGTAAAATGTAACGGACCTAGGTCATTTATACGGCAGTCTATGGTAACTAGTAGTCCAATTTAAATAGAAAGACTTCATGGGGTATAAGCAACCTTAACTTTATGAATCGGCTACTTTTACATGTATATATGTTGAAAAAAATAAAGAAAAGCGAATTTTTAATATGAAATTTTGTTTGTGTAACAAATTTATGAGGGTGCCAGTTTGGTCAATAATTGATCTACTTGTGTAATAAAAAGTCTCCCCATATATTTAACTATCCTCTAGGTACTATGCTATAATTTTCCATATTATACAATTCTGGATATTTTTACAAAAATTTTTTTACCACAATAATCGGTAAGTTTTGTACCAAATTTTATAGTAAAATTGTGATAGAAACTACAACTGTTAATTCCAATACTAGCTAACTCAAGACCATACTGCATTTGAGTATTTAATACACTGTGAAAATCAAATCTATATAAGGTATCATATAAAATTCTAATAAAATAGGTTTTTAAATAATTTTTCCTGATTAATCCTTCTAATCAGGTTAGTGTTTATTTGAACAAATATCGGATGCCCAGGTGATACCTACCTGAATCAAATTACTAGTAACAACTAAAAAAAAACTTACATTAATTTGCTATAGAACTTTTTATATTAATTTCAATCTTAATCTTTGAATATACAAAAATTAATTTTATTTCGCATAATTTGCCTGTCATGTTTCTTGTTAATGGATAGGATTTAGGCATACTACTAGTAGTACTTTGTACTATATAGTAACACTAGGACCCTGAACAATCTATATGGGGTTATATTTGAGCACCATAGTAAAAATTTTTTTGGTTAGCCGTTTTGGTTTGGTATATATAAGCTATTTTTCATACATTAGATAAAACTTTTACACTTTTTTAACTTTTTTTGAAATACAACATTTTTAAAAAAAAAAAAAAAAAACAAAATGTTCTCTAAAAAAAAAAAACAAAATGTTCTCTAAAAAAAAAACCCCCAAAAAAAAACATAATGTTCCCTAAAAAAAA
>QKWP01001982.1:42463-59411 GCA_003550325.1 Gigaspora rosea
CTAATTTTAATAATAAAAAATCTATTAAAATATTTTTGCAAGATACTTTGGGTAAATCGCATTATATAAAAAAAATATCATAACTTTAAATAGTCTTTTAAATTTTTTGAGACCTTTGAAACTTGGCTATTTTTAGCCGTTTTACTAGTAAATTTTATTTATAAGTTTTATATTAAAAACTATGTTTAATTTTTTAAATTTTACACTTATATTACTCTTAATATATTAGCTTAAATGTTGATAAATTTCATAAATTAGAATTAAAAGTTTGTTTTTAACAACTTCTGATAAATTTAAACAAATTTTATTTAATAAAATTTTTTTTTAAATTATAGTTAAAAAACTAAAGAACCTATATGAAATACTAAAATAATAATGATTTTTTACTAATAGCTTACAAACCTTTATAGTAGAAATAATATTTTTTATAATATAACTAATAATAAAGCTTTTAATATAGTAAGCTATAAACATTTTTTATATAATTTAAATTTGCATTTACTAATTCTATTAAAAAAATTTATAAAAAATTTAGCATTTATAGTGTACTACATCAGCAAATTTTATATATAGATATATATCAATTACTAACCAGTAAGATATATATCGATACTCATCACCCCTGATGATTTCTATCGATAGTGATGGTAATCGATATATATCTGATATAGATATTAATCGATATATATCTGATATAATATCAATTAATAATTGTCGCAAATGATCGTGAAATTGGATTATCGTGAAATCCACATGATCTCCATATCCTAAAATTTCTGAAAATCGTGTAAACAATCGATCTAATCGATCTACACTATGTAATCAATCGAATTCTATAACAGGTCAGTATACCCATATGCATTTTTGATCTTTATATATAAAGGACCTTCTAACTGTATCAAAAAGGCGACCTAACCCTAACCCTAACCACGAAGCAAAAAAGAGTCTATAAAACTCTAGCGCTAACCACGAGGCAAAAAAGAGTCTATAAAACCACTAACAAAAAAAAAATTTTTGCCTCGTATTTAGGATTAGAGTTTATAAAACCACTAATAAAAAAAAATTTTTGCCTCGTGTTTAGGTTAGAGTCTATAAAACCACTAACAAAAAAAAAGGTTGTCTCGTGTTTAGGGTTAGGGTTGCCTTTTTGATACAGTTAGAAGGTCTTTTATATATAGATACAGTATCAAGAATGCGATTTATGCAGCATATAGGCATATATTGGACCTCGGTTATAGCATTCGATTGTTTTAATTACGTAATATAGATCGATTAGATTGATTGTTTACACGATTTATGAAAATTTTAGGAAATTTGATGATATGGAGATCACGTGGATTTCACGATAATCCAATTTCACGATCATCCGTAACAATAATTATTATATTCACATAATTATGCTTTTTGCAAATTTTTAAATGTTTTACAGGTTTTTGCAAGTTTTCGCAATTTAATATAAAATTTTATTTTTTTTACTTATTATTATTATATAATATATTAAATTATTAAATATACAATATTTACAAGTTTTCGCAATTTAATATAAAATTTTATTTTTTTATTTATTATTATTATTATTATTTTTTTTTTTTAAACTTCATAGCTGTCTGATCTTTATTAGCAAATTACATAAAAGCTATATAATATAATATACTAACTATAATAATTGAACTAAGCTGGCTGTCTAAATTGGTGCCCAACTTTGGCTACTGCACTGAAATGGTTTGCTCATACTCAAGCGATGGTCTTCTCTATCAGCAAGAAGTATAGCACCGCCTGGCTTCAAAAAACCAACTACAGAATCCATTCTACCTAAAAACTTCTCTTCTGATCTTCTCATAAAGAAGAATAAAAAAGTGAAAAAGATTAAAGGAGGACAATACCTAAATGACTAACCAAATAAAAAGCAAAGAGAGAATAGAAACTATAGATGCTAACATGTAGCATAAATGATAAAAATTATATAATACCACAAGACTAATATCTACTGATGTATTATATATACAGGTATATGAAAAAACGAAAAACAAAACTAAATAAAAGATAAGAAATTTTCTATGTGCCTTCCAGATTCAACCACGTCATTCATTGTTTATTTGTATGTAGCGATCAAATTCACACGTGACAGTGCCGGTTCCAATTCGGATCGTCCCAATTCAGAAGAAGTAAACACTGCTGATCTTTGGAGGGATAAGCTAGGATTCCCACTTTTTGGCGAAAATTTTGAAAAAATACAAAAAGAAGTATGATAATATTTGAAAGAAATTTAAAGAAGAGGGTGCAATTAGAAAAACTCAATTTTTTGTTGTTCTCCATTGTTTTTTCACAAAAAACTTTGTCGACAGAAGAAAACTTTAATTTCTACTAAAATTTCTCGTACAAGGGCTCCACCTTTTGTCAGTTATCTTGTAAAAGTACGCTTTTGGCTTGCATGTCGAATATATAAAGGAGTCCCAGAACCTTTATAAACACCGTTTTCTTGTGTTATCCTACTATACATTAAGTATAGGCAACGCTTCAACAAAAAACTTCTTGTTTTTCTTCCATTCATTAGCAAAAAAAACATGTGTAAACCTCTGCAAGTTTTTACACGAGTGTAAACTTGCGAAAATCTTACGATTAGTTCGGAGTATTACATAGAGGTAATAATTACGTAAGTTTACGCTATAGCAGATATATATGTAAGTTATTGNTACTATTATAGCCCAATTTTTCAATAGCAAATATAACATTTATAAAAATTACACCATTAGCATTCTTTCAAATATACCTATTTTGCCATTTAGCGGGTTTCAAAATAACCTTTTTCACCAATACCTACTTTTCAAATATAACCTTTTTTAAAAAACAGCCCTCCATTAGCTATTTTTCAACTGTGACCTCACATAGATTGTTCGGGGTCCTGTAATACCATTTAAGTCCAATTATTGCCTAATTTTAATAATAAAAAATCTATTAAAATATTTTTGCAAGATACTTTGGGTAAATCGCATTATATAAAAAAAATATCATAACTTTAAATAGTCTTTTAAATTTTTTGAGACCTTTGAAACTTGGCTATTTTTAGCCGTTTTACTAGTAAATTTTATTTATAAGTTTTATATTAAAAACTATGTTTAATTTTTTAAATTTTACACTTATATTACTCTTAATATATTAGCTTAAATGTTGATAAATTTCATAAATTAGAATTAAAAGTTTGTTTTTAACAACTTCTGATAAATTTAAACAAATTTTATTTAATAAAATTTTTTTTTAAATTATAGTTAAAAAACTAAAGAACCTATATGAAATACTAAAATAATAATGATTTTTTACTAATAGCTTACAAACCTTTATAGTAGAAATAATATTTTTTATAATATAACTAATAATAAAGCTTTTAATATAGTAAGCTATAAACATTTTTTATATAATTTAAATTTGCATTTACTAATTCTATTAAAAAAATTTATAAAAAATTTAGCATTTATAGTGTACTACATCAGCAAATTTTATATATAGATATATATCAATTACTAACCAGTAAGATATATATCGATACTCATCACCCCTGATGATTTCTATCGATAGTGATGGTAATCGATATATATCTGATATAGATATTAATCGATATATATCTGATATAATATCAATTAATAATTGTCGCAAATGATCGTGAAATTGGATTATCGTGAAATCCACATGATCTCCATATCCTAAAATTTCTGAAAATCGTGTAAACAATCGATCTAATCGATCTACACTATGTAATCAATCGAATTCTATAACAGGTCAGTATACCCATATGCATTTTTGATCTTTATATATAAAGGACCTTCTAACTGTATCAAAAAGGCGACCTAACCCTAACCCTAACCACGAAGCAAAAAAGAGTCTATAAAACTCTAGCGCTAACCACGAGGCAAAAAAGAGTCTATAAAACCACTAACAAAAAAAAAATTTTTGCCTCGTATTTAGGATTAGAGTTTATAAAACCACTAATAAAAAAAAATTTTTGCCTCGTGTTTAGGTTAGAGTCTATAAAACCACTAACAAAAAAAAAGGTTGTCTCGTGTTTAGGGTTAGGGTTGCCTTTTTGATACAGTTAGAAGGTCTTTTATATATAGATACAGTATCAAGAATGCGATTTATGCAGCATATAGGCATATATTGGACCTCGGTTATAGCATTCGATTGTTTTAATTACGTAATATAGATCGATTAGATTGATTGTTTACACGATTTATGAAAATTTTAGGAAATTTGATGATATGGAGATCACGTGGATTTCACGATAATCCAATTTCACGATCATCCGTAACAATAATTATTATATTCACATAATTATGCTTTTTGCAAATTTTTAAATGTTTTACAGGTTTTTGCAAGTTTTCGCAATTTAATATAAAATTTTATTTTTTTTACTTATTATTATTATATAATATATTAAATTATTAAATATACAATATTTACAAGTTTTCGCAATTTAATATAAAATTTTATTTTTTTATTTATTATTATTATTATTATTTTTTTTTTTTAAACTTCATAGCTGTCTGATCTTTATTAGCAAATTACATAAAAGCTATATAATATAATATACTAACTATAATAATTGAACTAAGCTGGCTGTCTAAATTGGTGCCCAACTTTGGCTACTGCACTGAAATGGTTTGCTCATACTCAAGCGATGGTCTTCTCTATCAGCAAGAAGTATAGCACCGCCTGGCTTCAAAAAACCAACTACAGAATCCATTCTACCTAAAAACTTCTCTTCTGATCTTCTCATAAAGAAGAATAAAAAAGTGAAAAAGATTAAAGGAGGACAATACCTAAATGACTAACCAAATAAAAAGCAAAGAGAGAATAGAAACTATAGATGCTAACATGTAGCATAAATGATAAAAATTATATAATACCACAAGACTAATATCTACTGATGTATTATATATACAGGTATATGAAAAAACGAAAAACAAAACTAAATAAAAGATAAGAAATTTTCTATGTGCCTTCCAGATTCAACCACGTCATTCATTGTTTATTTGTATGTAGCGATCAAATTCACACGTGACAGTGCCGGTTCCAATTCGGATCGTCCCAATTCAGAAGAAGTAAACACTGCTGATCTTTGGAGGGATAAGCTAGGATTCCCACTTTTTGGCGAAAATTTTGAAAAAATACAAAAAGAAGTATGATAATATTTGAAAGAAATTTAAAGAAGAGGGTGCAATTAGAAAAACTCAATTTTTTGTTGTTCTCCATTGTTTTTTCACAAAAAACTTTGTCGACAGAAGAAAACTTTAATTTCTACTAAAATTTCTCGTACAAGGGCTCCACCTTTTGTCAGTTATCTTGTAAAAGTACGCTTTTGGCTTGCATGTCGAATATATAAAGGAGTCCCAGAACCTTTATAAACACCGTTTTCTTGTGTTATCCTACTATACATTAAGTATAGGCAACGCTTCAACAAAAAACTTCTTGTTTTTCTTCCATTCATTAGCAAAAAAAACATGTGTAAACCTCTGCAAGTTTTTACACGAGTGTAAACTTGCGAAAATCTTACGATTAGTTCGGAGTATTACATAGAGGTAATAATTACGTAAGTTTACGCTATAGCAGATATATATGTAAGTTATTGCCGTAATATTTCAAAAATCTTATGATACAATACGAAATAAAAAAAATGACTCTTTGGAGGTTGCAGGATCGCAGGAGCAATATTTTCGCATATTTTGTGATGTTTTCGCATTGTTTTGCAATATTTTGCAAATTTTTGCAAATTTTCAAAATTTTTTAAAAAATAAATAAATGATATACATATTCACATAATCATGCTTTTTTACAGAATTTCGCACGGTTTCGCAATTTATTATAAAATTTTTATTTTTTTAATTATTATTATTATATATTATATTTTACATTTATTAAATATATATTTTTAATTAATATTACATACTTTATTATATATTATGTATTATTTTTACATTATTACAAATATTTTAAACTACTTTCGCACTTCGTCGCATCTAATTCTATTACTATATACAAAAAACTAGCCCTATACACTTATTTTCGCTCACCCCACAGTTAGCTATTATCTTTGCTTCTTTGTTTTCTATCGTTTTTGAAAGTGTCAGAAGTCGTAGTTGGCATGCGCAAGGTTTCGAAAAGTTGTTGTTTTTCTCGCAAAGTGCCGAAATAAAATAAATTAATAAAAAAAATTTAAAAATAAACCAAAAAAACAAAAACAAAAAACATGAAACAAAAAAAAAATAAAGCGAAACCTTGCAAGAACTTGCAAAAACTTGCAAAAACTTGTGAAAACTTGCGAAAACTTGCGCCCATTTCTCTAAAAAAGCGTTCTTGAAAATTTAGAAATTGCTGGTATATGTTCTTGAAAGTGTCGAAAGTCGTAGTTGGCATGCGCAAGGTTTCGAAAAGTTTTAGTTTTTCTCGCAAAGTGCCAAAATAAAAATAAATAAAATAATTAAAAAATAAACTAAAAAAACAAAAACAAAAAACACGAAACGAAAAAATAAATGAAACGAAACTTTGCAAGAACTTGCAAAAACTTGCGAAAACTTGTGAAAACTTGCGAAAACTTGCGCCCATTTCTCTAAAGAAGCGTTCTTGAAAATTTAGAAATTGCTGGTATGTGTTCTTGAAAGTGTCGAAAGTCGTAGTTGGCATGCGCAAGGTTTCGAAAAGTTTTAGTTTTTCTCGCAAAGTGCCAAAATAAAAATAATTAAAATAATTAAAAAATAAACTAAAAAAACAAAAACAAAAAACACGAAACGAAAAAATAAATGAAACGAAACTTTGCAAGAACTTGCAAAAACTTGCGAAAACTTGTGAAAACTTGCGAAAACTTGCGCCCATTTCTCTAAAGAAGCGTTCTTGAAAATTTAAAAATTGCTGGTATATGTTCTTGAAAGTGTCGAAAGTCGTAGTTGGCATGCGCAAGGTTTCGAAAAGTTTTAGTTTTTCTCGCAAAGTGCCAAAATAAAAATAATTAAAATAATTAAAAAATAAACTAAAAAAACAAAAACAAAAAACACGAAACGAAAAATAAATAAAGCGAAACCTTGCAAGAACTTGCAAAAACTTGCAAAAACTTGCAAAAACTTGCGAAAACTTGAGCCATTTCTCTAAAGAAGCGTTCTTGAAAATTTAAAAATTGTTGGAGGTGTGTTCTTGAAAGTGTCGGAAGTCGTCGTTGGAATGCGCAAGGTTTCGAAAAGTTTTGTTTTCTCCAAAGTGCCGAAATAAAATAAATTAATAAAAAAATTTTAAAAATAAACCAAAAAAACAAAAACAAAAAACACAAAACGAAAAAATAAATGAAACGAAACTTTGCAAGAACTTGCAAAAACTTGCGAAAACTTGTGAAAACTTGCGAAAACTTGCGCCTATTTCTCTAAAGAAGCGTTCTTGAAAATTTAGAAATTGCTGGTATGTGTTCTTGAAAGTGTCGAAAGTCGTAGTTGGCATGCGCAAGGTTTCGAAAAGTTTTAGTTTTTCTCGCAAAGTGCCAAAATAAAAATAATTAAAATAATTAAAAAATAAACTAAAAAAACAAAAACAAAAAACACGAAACGAAAAATAAATAAAGCGAAACCTTGCAAGAACTTGCAAAAACTTGCAAAAACTTGCGAACGCTTGCGAAAACTTGCGGCATTTCTCTAAAAAAGTGTTTTTTAAAATTTAGAAATTGCTTGAGGTGTGTTCTTAAAAGTGTTAAAAGTCGTAGTTGGCATGCGCAAGGTTTCGAAAAGTTGGATGTTTTTCTTGTAAAGTGCCAAAATAAAAATAAAATAAAAAAATTAAATAAAAATAAAAAAACAAATGAAAACAAAAAAAACAAACGAAAACAAAAAAAACAAACGAAAACAAAAAAAAACAAATGAAAACAAAAAATGAAAAACAAAAAAGTGAAAAAAAAACAAAATTGAAGATCTAATTATCTAATCTGATCTTGTAGTACAGAATTTGAACTTCATCAAACTATTTCAAACTATTTCGAAAAATTAGTCCAATGCGCGATCCAGGTTACAGATCTATTGATCCAGCTTGTTTTTTGGTTCTAAAATATTTCGAAAGGGTTTGAATATTTATGTAAGAAATTTAGTGTAAATTTATGATTTCTTGCAGTTCATAAAAAAATAGTAAAAAATTTAGCGTAAACTTTCGCAAGTTTTTACAATATATAAAAAAATCGTAAACTTACATAAAAGGTTTAGTGTAAAACTATACAAGTTTTACAGTGCATAAGAAAATCATAAACTTACATAAATTTTTATGTAAATTTACGATTTTCTTACACATTGTAAGACTTACGTAGTATTACGCTAAATTTTACGTAAGTTTATGATTTTCTTACATACCATAAAAACTTGCGCAAGTTTACGCATATATATTTTTTCTGATGATTGGTAATTTGGTTCAAGTGATCGTCAGAAAGAGTTCACTTTTCTTTTATTTATTATTATTATATTTTAAATATTATATATTTTATTATGTATTATTATAAAAAAAAAGCCAAAAAAAAATAAATTCCAAAAAAACAAAACCATAAAAAAATAAAAAAATAAAAACAAAAAAAATAAACTATTATATTCCTTATATTCGCTATATTCACTTATATTCGCTCATATTCACTTATATTCGCTTATATTCGCTACTTTTTGCAAAGTGCCAGAAAGTTAGATCATTTTCTTGCAAAGTTCCGAAAGATGTAAGGAATAAATAAAATAAAATAAAATTAAAAAAATAAGTAAAAAAAAACAAACAAAAAAACAAACCTGAAAAAATAACAAAAAAAACAAAAACAAAAAAAAATAAACTATTATATTTTGCTCATATTCGCTTATATTTGATTAAATTCATTCATATTCGTGACGTCTTGAGATATTAGAATTGGTGTTTTTGTAAAGTGCCGGAAAAGTCAAATTGTTTTCTTGCAAAGTTCTGAAAGAAGTAAAGGATAAATAAAATAAAATAAAATTAAAAAAATAAGTAAAAAAAAACAAACAAAAAACAAAAATGTAAGCAAACTAAATAAAAAAATAAACAAAGCCCTAAATCTCCATTTCGAGTTTGTGTTTTTGCAATTTAGAAATTGTTGAAGGTTTTCGCAAAGTGCCAGAATAAAATAAATTAATAAAAATAAAAAAAACCAAAAACAAAAAACATGAAACAAAAAAATAAATAAAATGAAACCTTGCAAAAACTTGTAAAACTTGACAAAAATTTGTGAAAACTTGCATTCTTGAACTTTTGAAATTGCTGAAGAAAGTAGTTGTGTATTCTTGAAAGTGTCGAAAGACTAAGTTGGCTTGCGCAAAGTGCCGAAAGTCATTGGATTTCTTGCAAAGTGCTAGTGGTAAAGTGTAAAAATAAAATAAAAAAAATTAAAAAATAAAAAAAAATTAAAAATAAAAAAAAAAAACAAAACAAAACTTAAAAAAATGAAATGAAACCAAAAAAAAAAACAAAAGGAAAACAAAAAACAATATAAAATTGATAGAAGATCTAAATTATAAACAAAAAAAATAAACAAATATCTAATCTGATCTTGTAGTACAATCATCAAAAATCATCAAAACATTTCGAAAAAATTAGTCAAACGCGTTCTTGATATAATCCAGGTTACAAATTGTTCTAAAATATTTTGAATATATTCAAAATAAAAAAGGAGAGGTAGATAAAAGGAAAAGAAAGGTAAAAAAGAGAGAGAGTAAAAGAAGAGAAGGGTAAAAGGAAGAGAGGGTAAAAGGGAGAGAGAGATAAAAGGGAGAGAGGAGTAAAAGAGAGAGGAGTAAAAATCATTCAAAACGGCCTTTTTTTCTTAAGTTTTTAGCACATTTTGTGGAATATATTTTTACGATCCATGGCAGCTTATGAATCAAATGGACTTAAGAAAGTTTGAACTCTGTTTTTTTTTTTTTTATCTGGTGATCTGGGTTGAAATTTTTGTGACGCAATCAAAGCACTATATAATTGTTAAAGATCTGCTAATTGTCACATATTGTTTCAAATAATTACGATTATTATCAATTTATAGATATATAACAATTTAATATAAAAAATGATATATATCGATTATAGATATATATTGATTTTTATCCAATTAATCGATATATAACGATATTTTATAATTAATATAAAACGATTAAGTGCTATATATCGATTAATATCTATATATAAAATTTGCTGATGATGTTATAAAATTTGTTCAGTAACATAAAACAAGTAATTTAAGTTATGGTATATAAAAAGCCTTGTGTTTGATAACACCTATTAGTTACAATTCATTATTAATATCTAATTACTCAGGATTATTTAGATTGGGTATTACCTAGATATATCTGCTAAGGTTATTACTTGGATGAATCTACCAGGTATTACTTAGGTGAATTTATCCAGGTAACTCTAGTCATTATCTGGTTAATTAGTTAATTGTGGGTAACTTGGGTACAGGGACATATAAATTTTTCAAAAACAATTTTTTTGAAAAAATTGAAAATTTTGCTCCAAATCAAAATTTATTAAAATTTCTTTAATTTTTTTCTATATAAATTTAATTATGTAACATAAAATAATTGTTTTTAATACAAAATTTATATTTTTGAAACTCCTGCACTTACTTTTTTGATACTTCTAGATGTACCTCAAAATTTATATACTTTTTTGATACTAATATCACATGCAAATTACTATTACCAGAAAACTTTTTTAAATTGCACTAACCCTAACTCTATTTACAAATCTGGCTCTAATAAAAATAACCTGTTAAAAAATAATCATATTATAAATATTATGACTTTTCCATAAAAATAGCTCATATAAGTTTAATAAATAACTTGATTGCATAGTTTACAAATAAACTTTACTGTTTTTAAAAAGTTTAGCATGCTTTATTATATCTTTATTTTTAAACTTTTTAGTTTTGATCTGGTTGTGCAGGTTTTAACAAAGTTTATATATATTTTTTAAAATAACATTTATATAATAAGTTTTTCTTAAAAAAAGAATAAATCTATTTTGCATGTAATGTTTTTTTAAAATGAATAATCTGCATAATAAATATTTAAATACAGAATATCATTAAGTATCTGGAAATTAGTTTATTTAAGATTAGTACATACTATATTAGCACTAGATTTTTTTAGAGATGTTAAGTGGTTCGTTCTGGTTCAGTCCCAAGAAGTTCAAAGAAAAAATGAACTGAACTGAAGTTCATAAACTTTAGTCAAACTTTAAAAGTTAAACTTGAGTTTGAACTTGAGTTCATAAACTCAAAGCATAAACTTCGGGTCAGCTTTAAGTTCAAGCTCAAGTTTATGAACCAAGTTTATTTAATTTTAAATATAACAAAACCATACTTAAAATAATTTTTTTTATACTTTCTTAATTATATTGCAAATTTACAGTATATTATTTTCAATTTATATTTTATTTTGATTATGTTTTAACATCAATAACATATATTGATATTGATATTAACCTATCACGTGGCTTTTTTATATAAGTATTCATTGAAATGAAGACATTTAAAATCTTGAGGGTAGCTACCCTCGGCACAACTACCACGGCAGTACAGCACATTTGCTGTATAAGTAGAATTACCATGTGCCATATAAATGGCATATGTCATATAGGTGGCATATGCCGTATAAGTGTTGTATATAGTAGTGTGAATACCGTATGCAGTATATCGTGCAAGAAATGCCGCATAAGGAATGTTAGAAACTTGGTTCAGTCTAGTTCTAATTAGTTTTTAAAAAGTTTGACCTGATCTAGTTAGAAGCAACTTCGTAACCCAAGTTAGATAATATAAAATTATGCAACTTCCAAACCAAATTTTATAAAACATCAATATCCAATTATTATTGTATACGATTTTCTACTGATTACTTAATTTTACATCTAAACATTTTAATAATTCACAAACAAAACCCTTATACGAGTGCCACAAAGGGAAAAGGTCACCTCAGCAATTTAAGTATATTACTGATTACATTTTCTATTAACGTTATTGAAAGTCTGATCTGCATCGTTGCTGAACTCGATAATTAATCAGTAATATACTTAAGTTGCCGAGGCGCCCTTTCCCTTGGTAGTATTCAAAATAAATTAAACATATTTGGGGCATTAAGTTTAGACTATATGCATGTCTCGAATTGGCCCATATGATTTGACTACTAATCTTTAAATACTAATTGTCACTTTGGGATTATGATTTTTGAGATTTTGAATGTCGAGATTTTGACCCAAAATCCTTAGAAATATTAATTTAATAAAAAATTCCAAATCCATTTAAATCTCATTTTCGCTACAACATATGTATAGTACTAATTTACCTAGAAACATTTTAAATAAACCCATATTTTAAGCATTAACCTAGATAGTTCATTACTAGCAGGCTTATTCCGTTTTAAACCCATTAGTTCCAGGAAAAAGAAGAAGCTATTAGAAAATGCTTTACTTTAACATAAATTAAAATCAAAAACTTTACAAATGGGTTATATGAAAAATAGCAACAGAGTTAAAAAGGTTTCTAAATACCGCTCTTTTTATATAGTAAATGAGGCGATATGCCTATTGCCACATATGGCATAACGGCAACATGATCTAGAGATAGTACGACCTCACGTCATAGCTGTAATACCATGGGTAGTGACTACCCTAATAAATGTTTGCAGCATTAGCATTCATTAATCAAGGAGGTCCGTTAATATGCATAGAAAAAATTAAGATTATCTCATCTGATGTAATCTATTGTGCTACATACGTACTGTACAGGTTATTTTAAGTAGGTTAAATAGGTTGAACTGCTAGTTCATAAACTGGGTTTCTAAACTAGTTATATAATCTAAGTTTATAAACTAGGTTTATAAACCAAGCTATGAACTAAGGTTATGAAACTGGTTCAGAGACTACTAGTTAATTTTTCTCTGAACGAACTACCAAAAAGACTAGTCTGAACCAGGTTTGAACCCGGTTCACCTGAACCACTTAACATCCCTAGATTTTTTAAAAAAATTCTCATAAAGATGGTTTTTTTGAAATTTTTGAATAACAGGCAATTTTTGACTAAAACAAATACTTTGTTTTAAATTTTCAAGAATGTATTATGTTATATCAAATTACTATTTGTTGTGTAAATCATTATGTGGAGAAAGTATCAAAAAAGTATATAAATTTTGGAGTACATAGGCCTCTATATGGGCCAGGTAGGTTAAGTAGTAGTAATACTCTAGTTCTACCTATTTATTAATGGGCTTAATTTCCAAGCCCTTACTTACTCTTACCCTAGGGCCCCAAAATTTATACTTTAGCCTGGCCCTTAAAGCCTGTAGGTACTTTTAGGTACCCACAGTCTTAATATTAATATGTGTTGGTATAGTACAGTCAGACTTCTATAAATGCAACCTCTATAAATGCAATACCTCCCTAAATGCATGTTTTTTTCTATTCCGTAAAATGTTATTAGTACTAAATGCACATTCTATATTTAGTCTATATTCTGTAAATGTACGCACGTTCTCTTGAATAACATTTTATATCATATTAACCTCCCTAAATGCATGTGGCCAATCAAATTTTAGTATTTAAAATAGGTTATAGTTTTGGTAAAAGTTACACAAACTTGATGATCTAATTTTTAAAGCTGCAATTTAATTGGCTTTCTCTAAATGCAAACCTCCTTAAATGCACGTTGTAGGCTTGTCCCTACGAGTTGCATTTATAAAGGGTTAACTGTATATATTTGCTATTGTAATGCTTAAAACATTACTCTGATTTGTAATACATATTATGCAACTAATATAGGTTTAAATTACATATTTTAACTATAAAAGGATGTATTTTTAGAAGTTTTTATATTTAAAAAAAAATATTAAAAAAAATTTAATTTTTGATAATTATTTGATTTATGAAGTTTTTAGATATTATTTGTACAAAGTATATTGGCTATGCTTTTATAATAAAACCGGTTTTAAATATATATATATATAAAATGTTAATATATTGCAATTATACAAAATTATTCACCTGATTTAATAAACTTACTGAATTTCGTTGTTTACTGGTAATTCTTTCAAAGTATTGTAGGTGCACCGGCTATTGCTCTTTTTCTGTCTGATTAAAGATTTTTACAAAAAACTACTGCATTATAAAGTGTTTTTTATGCTTAAAAAAAAGCTTATATAAGGGGAGTAGGGGTATTATGGCGAATAAGGTATTATGGCGAATTCGGCATATCTCTTGATCCCGTAATCGGAATTGAACGATTTGTACACCATTCGATTCGTCTCGGTGAGACGAATCGATTGGTGCCAAATTCGTTCATTTCCGACCACTGGATCATGAAATATCGATATTTAAACGAATTTTTACTTAAAAAAAGAAAACAGAACACATACAAAAAAATTTTTGCACTAAATAAATCCATCTTAGCGCGTTAAGTAATTTTGTTCGCAGTACCAAATTCTACCTAAGTTCAAAACTTTTATATAGTTTGATAATCTTTTTCTTAATTTATTTTTACTTCGAATAAATAAAGGTATATAAGCCATATATTAGGTATTATGGCGAAGTAATTATGGTGGAATTAGAAATTTACTCCACGCAAAACAAAAACTTATTTATCTTTTTTATGTATAACAATTCATAACAACTACACATTCCCCTTAATTCTGGTATGTACGTACGTAGGTCCAACAATAAAAACAGGTTCGCGACACGTTAATAAAATGTATCGCGACGCAAAAATTCTTGGATCACGAAACAAGTTTATTTTCACCAGTAGACATTGAACAACCTTGAACATTTAAATAAATAAATGACATAGTAAACCCGTGTTACTTTATTATTATATAAATTGTTTTTTGTCACGTTTTCGTCACGTTTTCACATTATTGTATTATCTCGTTACATCAAATAAATATGCAAGTTTCTAATACTAACAGACAAGATAAAATTCGTGCTGCACTTGACAAATTAAATGAACAACCTATCGGTTCTAAAGGTCCAAGCTTAAACAGTGTTGCAAAAAGCTTTGGAATTCCAGAAACTACACTTAGACGGGCTAAAGAAAATGGTGGTCCTCTTGGTCGCCCAGGACCATCAACCGTTCTTACTAAACATGAAGAAGATCAACTTGCCGGCTATTGCCTTAATATGCAAAAGCTCGGGTTTGGTCTAACAAAGGAGGGGGTTAACCATTGTATAATCGAAATTATGCGATTAAATAAACGAAATCATCCATTTGGAAATACGGGACCAAGTTATGATTGGTGGAAGCGTTTCATGAGGGATCACCCTGAGCTTTCAATTCGTACTCCACAAGAATTATCAGAGGCACGCGCACAGCGAGCAAATGCAACAATTGTTAAGGACCATTTTGAAAAACTTAAACAGATTATTCATGAGAATTCACTTACCGCTGCGCAGATTTGGAACATGGACGAAACTGGTTTCGTCATTGTTCCAAAATCTGAAAAAGTAATTGCAAAAAAAGGTGCACGCCAAGTTCATAAAGTTTCGTATGGGAATTCTCATGAACATATCTCATTAGCACCAACAATTTCTGCCGCTGGGTCGTATATTCCGCCTTTGATAATCTATAAGGGTGTTCGCGCAATTCCTGGCTTGTTAGAAGGTGCACCGTCTGGAACTGTAATGGGTTTTACAGATACTGGGTATATGCGCGAAGACCTTTTTCAAATGTACCTTAACCACTTTATCAACTCAGTTCCACCTGCTCGACCTGTTTTGTTAATCCTCGATGGTCATAAAAGCCATATTAACTATACAAGCGTTGATTTTTGCCGAGAAAATAGTATCCTTCTTTACGCGCTTCCACCTCATACAACACACGTTTTGCAACCATCAGAGCTTCCTTTTGCAAAATTAAAAAACGAATATAACAAAGCGTGTAATAAATATTGTATTAATAATAATGGCATGACAGTAACAAAACACACTTTCGCGAAAGTCCTTGGTCCCGCTTTTCTTGAAACCTACACGCCACTTGCCATTTGCAATGCCTATAAAACAACGGGAATATGGCCATTTAATCCCAATGCCATTAGCCCCGACCGTTTGGACGCTTCACTAACAACTGAAAACTTTGTTGACTTATCTTCATGTAGCAACTCTTTCGTCCAACCCATCGAACCAAGCCAACCTTTCGACCAACTTGTCGAATCAAGTTCTGCATCTCAACCAAACCATTTTCATCCTACAAGGTTGAACGTTAATTTGTTAAAAGAAGAAAATAAAATGCTTAAGGAGGAAAATGAATTATTAAAAGCTCAACTTGCGCTAGTAACAGAAGAGCTTGACGTCTACAAAAATCCTGGAACATCTACTTTGCGCTCAGTTCTAAAGTATCCAGTTCGTAATTCACAAGCCAATAACTCTCAGCCAACTTCTGGAAACCAATCTGATCCCGAAAAGCAGTCAGGTTCTCCGTTGCTCCCTCCTAAAAAAAAGAGAAAAACGCTCCCTTTTGCTCGACTTCTTACGAATGAGGAAAGCTGGCGGCAATTGAAAGAAGCGAATGAGAAATCAGAACAGAAGATTGCAGAGACAAAACGAAAAAAAGAGATAACAGCCCAAAAAAAGGCTGCACGAGAACTTGAGCTAGCACAAAAAAAAGAAGAACGTGCTAAAAAAAGTCAAGAAAAGTTAGCAAGGAAAAAAAAATAAGAAAAAAAAATTTTTTTTCTAAATTCGCCACAATACCTCCATAACCTTAAATTTTTTGATTTTGGTACTGTGTACAAAAACGATGATCTTGTACCGATATACAAATCATGCATTCTTATTTTTGTATTAGATTTATTCTATATATGTTGTACTATTAGTGGTTTAAATTTCAAAGTTCTATATTGGGTTAATAAAAAGTTTTCCTTGTAGCATACTTAACTTCGCCATAATACCCCTACTCCCCTTA
>QKWP01001982.1:63139-86121 GCA_003550325.1 Gigaspora rosea
ATTATTATTATTATTATTATTATTATTATTATTATTATTATTATTATTATTATTATTATTATTATTATTATTATTATTATTATTATTATTATTATTATTATTATTATTATTATAATTATAATTATTATTATTATTATTATTTTATTTTTATTTAGTTAATTTTTATTTACTTTATTTATAAAAGTTCCCTCTGAATTAGGTCCTCGAGATGCAATATGTATCTCAATTAGTCAGACTGATCTCAATAAAGAAAATCCATTGCGAGTACATAAAAAAAAGTCCCTTACAAATTCCTCAGTTATTGCATTCGGAAAGTGCTATTATCCTGAACATCATGAATTCGTACCCAGCGTAAGTTTCCTTATTTATTAATTATAACATCAAGATTACTTATGCTGAAAGTTCCTTTTTCCTTTTCAACAAGAATCATGCCTGTTATGTTTCACCAAAATTTGCTAAACAAAATAATCTCGTTAATGGAGTCGAAGTGGATGTCATTAACATACGACCAGTTGAGTTAGATGAAGTAATAATTGGTGCTTTGGATCACGAATCTTATGAAATATTATTAAGAGGTGTGTGATGGCAGTTTTTGATTAGTAGGTGAGAAAATTTTTCGTTCGATTAAGATTATGAATAATTTTTTAATACTATTTCTCTCTGATATTTTTTTACAATTGATTCTCGCCATCGGTTCATTTACAAATTGTAAGACACTTCTACTATATTTAATTATCTCCACCTGTTTCCACCTATTATCATTCGTTATGGTCAAATATATAGATTTAATTTACCTATATCTTCGGACTCTGATTCTTATTTTGGCTTTAAAATTCTGATGTGTGGTCCCGTTTTACAAGGAATTGTTAGGGAACATACAAATTTTATCATAACGGACATTTCAAAGGATTATTATTTAAATGATTATGAAGATGAAGAATTTGATGCAGATACTACAGAATTTGCCATTGGAAATGAGTTGTTAGATCAAGATATATTGGATTTAAAGGATAATTATATGACCACTCAGTTAGCACTCCTTGAAGCTGATGGGCAAGATGATTTAGATGGTGATGAATCTGATAATATTTCTTCAGTTACATCATCTGATGATGAAAATTGGAATAATGTCGTCCCACTTCCTACTAAGTCAAAATTCTCTCCTGTCATTTTATCAACTCCCTTTCCAAGTAAATTGCTACAACCTGCTCCGAAGGAAAAAGAAGATCCGGAATCAAGGATTCTCATAAGTTTAAAAGAACTTGCGAGGTTGGGTTTTCAAAGTGGAAGTTGGGTGTGTCTTCTTTTTATAAGGTTATTAATAATATTTTAATGTTCATTCCATGCTTAATTTATTTGTATGCATCAAAGGCTTTGGTATCAGTGCCTAAAAATGAAAAGTCTAGAATAAATGAAAAGTCTAGAATGTGTAAGGTTTATGCCGTTGATATTCCTATATCGACAACGTATGATATTTTATGTTCATTCTTTATGTTCATTTAATTTCTAATTTATATTTAATTATTGATTATTAACATTAAATTTTCTAGAGATGAGTTACCATCAGTTTATGTAACACCAATGCTTCATTTCAACCTTGGGTTTGGAGAAATGATAGCACCAAATGAGTATCTATTTATTCAGCCAACCAAACGAACTCAATTACCACCTCCCGTTACTAGAAGCATTTATGTGGCAAGGGTAGCATCACCATCGTCTACTGACAGATCTATTCACACAGCGAGTATCAATGGACTTAAAAATTGGTTTGAAGAAGCTGATAGAATAGTGTGTGAAGGAGATATCATAGCAATACCTACTGATGGTGAGGTTATATTATTTGATTTTATTTTTGATTTTATATATATATTTTTTTATTTTTTTTTAATTAGAACGTTTATTTCATTATTCTTTTTTCTACTATTTATTAATAGAGGAAGCAGCGCGGTTAAGACCACAAAAAATTGAAAGTGATATTGAAACATTAGAAGACATGGATATTGCAACTTCACCAATCAATCCTGGGACCATAGTATATTTCAAAATTTCAGATATGAAGCGAAAGAACTCAAAATTATGTATGAAATATGGTTATGGCATGCGCGTAGATCACAATTGTACTGAAATGGTTCAAACTGGAATGGTGCATTCTAGAGTACCTTTCGTGAAACAGTATTTGAGTTCTAATACTTCACATAGATTAGATTTAAACCCATTTATAACATCACTAGAAACACCTCATTCTCAACTTTTCAACCTTATTTCATCTTGCCTACATCCAAATGCTGTGTCACTTAATCTCAGCTGTACCGTTCTTTTACACGGTCCACGTGGATGTGGTAAGAAGACAGCAGTTGAATGGATTGCTGAAAGAGTTGGTGTTCATGTTTATGAGGTGAATTGTTTTGACTTTGCGGGTGAAACAGATACAAAAACAGAAACATCTCTTCGTTCAAGGCTTGATAAAGCTGTGACTTGCTCTCCTTGTGTGTTATTATTACGTCATATTGATGCACTTGCTAGGAAAAGTGCCGTATTGGAGACTGGTCAAGAACCTACAATCTCTATTATCTTGCAAGAGTCTTTTAAACAGCTAATTGAAAACTTTCAAACTATTGGTTATCCAGTTCTAGTAGTGGGTACAACAGGCGATATTGATAAAATGCCTTCCAGTATAATTGGCTGCTTTAAGCACGAAATTATTTTCGAAGCTCCTTCTGAGGCAGTAAGATTAGAAATTTTAAAACAATTAACATATAAGACACCTGTCGCCCCAGATGTTTCGTTATCATCATTAGCAACACAAACCGCTGCATTAGTCGCCAATGATTTGGTAGATTTAGTTGCAAGGGCTGGTTTGGCAGCACTAGAACGAGTAGAAAACGTAGTAAAAAAAACAAAACAATCATTAAAAGATATCGATATTGTTCATGCAGGAATCACCCTAACTGCAGCTGATTTTGATGATGCTCTAGGAAAAGCTAGAGCTTCATATTCAGATAGTATTGGTGCCCCAAAAATTCCAAATGTAACATGGGATGATGTTGGAGGCCTTGCATCGGTAAAAGATAATATACTAGATACTATACAGTTGCCGCTTGAACATCCAGAATTATTTGCTACTGGCATGAAAAAAAGATCAGGAATTTTGCTCTATGGACCACCTGGTACAGGAAAAACACTCCTTGCCAAAGCTGTTGCTACCTCATGTTCTCTCAATTTCTTTTCTGTAAAAGGTCCTGAGCTTCTTAATATGTACATCGGAGAATCAGAGGCTAACGTTCGACGTGTTTTTCAACGTGCAAGAGATGCTAAACCGTGCGTAATATTTTTTGATGAACTGGATTCTGTTGCTCCTAAAAGGGGTGAGAAAGGAGATTCTGGTGGTGTAATGGACAGAATCGTTAGTCAACTTTTAGCTGAATTGGATGGAATGGGACAAAGTGGTGGGGCAACCGATGTATTTGTCATTGGTGCAACAAACCGACCAGATTTGTTAGACCCAGCATTATTAAGGCCTGGACGGTTTGTGTTTTCGATTTTTTGAATCATATATATATGTACCTCAATTTATTATATTATAACATCCTCTTTTTTGTTTCCAGTTTTGATAAATTACTTTATCTAGGAGTGAGTGAAGACCATGAAACTCAACTTAAAATCATTCAAGCACTTACAAGAAAGTATGAATAACATTTTGCACAGGTTTTTTTATATGATATATACTAATTGAATAATATATATCTTTTGTCAGATTCCGTTTACATTCATCGTTGGACCTTCGGGCTGTAGCCGAAAAATGTCCATTTAACTATACTGGTGCGGATTTCTATGCTCTATGTTCTGATGCTATGTTGAAAGCCATGTCGAGAACTGCGAAGGCAGTAGAAGACAAAGTTTGTACGTAAAATTAGGCAATTCTTGACAATTTAATTAACAAATACTGAAATATTATTTATTATAATTATTCTATAAATTTTGATTAGCTCAATTGAATTCCAATCCAACACCCAACCTCCCTCGACCTGTAACATCACAATACTATCTTAATCATATTGCAACATCTGAAGATATTCTTGTAGAAGTCACTCAAAAAGATTTTGAAAAAGCTTTACAGGAACTTATACCTTCTGTTTCCGAAAAAGAATTAGAACATTATCATATGGTTCAAATGCGGTTTACACAACAGGAGGATGTAAGTACCATACCGAATTTGGACCAATGATTTTTTGCGGTAGTAAGACTAAATTTTGCGTGTGGTTAAGAGAAATTCTATGATTTAATGTGATAATTTTTTTGAATGCTGTATTGTCGCGAAATAACGTGTTATTTTGAGTATATGCGCGTTATTTAGAGTACGCGCATTGGCGTTGTTTTGAGATTATCTTAGTCTAAAAAATAAAAATAAAAAATAGTTATTAGCTATCATTACAATTAGAAATATATACAAATTAAGAAACCAACATGCAACGATGTTATTCTTGATTTTAAACTTTGCAGTCCCTATATTAGAAAGCATGGCGTTAAATGACCCTTAATTTGATAGCCAAAAAGTATCAAATTGACACTATAACTTACATTCTTGGTAAACTAACACTGAAAGGGGTTTGCGAAAAGTAGTGTTCCTCACGGGTTTTCTCTAAAATCCGAATCGGTTCTGAACCATACCCGGAACCGTCTATAATAAACCCGAACCGACCCGAAATCGACCCGATATCGTTAAAACAAAAAAATTTATTTCATTTAACAATTTCAAATTTTTATAATTTTGCACATTTGAGATCCATAAATTTTATTAAAATCTATTAAATTTAAAACATTTTTCCTCTAATTATCTAATTCTCTCCACCAGGATCTCAACCACATCGTCATCCGTACGGTTTTACTAGATAATCGGTTTCGTTTATCAGTTACCATATCATCGCTAATACTGAAGACTTGTTGTTCACTTGGAACGCTTGTTGCTGGAACGGAAAGACAATCTTGGGCAAATTTAGCAAGATTAGGATAGCTTGATTCATTGGCCTTCCACCATTCTAAAATTTTTGTGTTTTTCCTTATCGCCTTATATTAAGTTTTTTTTTTTTTGAAAAAAAAAGAAAAAAAAAATTAAAAAAAAATTGAGATCATCACATTTGCTATCTAATTATTAAGATCAATAAAATTGCATATTACCCACCAGGTAAGTTCGGGTTCGGGTCCATTCCAAAACCCGAAAAGGTCGGTTCTAGAAAATTATAGATTCGATCCGATCCGATCGATTCAGTTCCGGGTTCGAGGGACACTAGCGAAAGATTTTTGTCATAAGGAAGAACCATAACTAATTTCTTTATCTAAAGCTCTCCTTTCTACAAACATGACTATTTACCTAAGAACTTAATCATAGTCTCTAACATTACATTATTAAACCTTCAAAACCATGTATATACCTTTTACTATGGTGGGAATACGACTAATAAAGCATTATCAATTTTATCGACATGTTCTGCTCAGTATCCGTATCAATTTTAGCATTGCGGTCATTAATGTACTCTAGTGTTTAATATTAGTAGGATTATTAAAATTAAGTTATGATCAAAAACATAAAGAACTAGACTTTGCTTGTAAATTTAGAATATTTACCTTTAGTTAGTTAAAGAACTACTGAGCTTAGGTTTGAAATACATAGATCTTCCTGATTGTTCATTTTAAAAAAATAGTTGTTGACTTCTTATTCTAAATACAAAGGAAATTTTACAGACATATTGAATTTTTCGACGTGTAATAGAGATAAGTTTAGAAAACAAGTAAATAAAGGGATCAGAGGATAATCATGTGATAGGTGACCAATTAAAAACCCGGAGTCCTTACGGATAGTAAGGACAGTGTAGCTAAACTTACGTTTTTTGATACTCCTAAACGGCATCCACTTATTTGCGCGGGTAATGAAGAGAAACTAGCCAATCGGAGAGAGCAAGTTTTATTTTTAATTACCCGCGCAAATAAGAGATATGACGATTTAAAAAAGTCACGCGACTGACACACGTAAAATCGACCAATTGAATTGCAGGTAAGATTATAAAATGTGGACAATTCCGGATCAGTGTATCGCGAGATATGAATAAAAAAATTTCGCGATTTTTTAAAACTTTTCTTTACTAAAATTCAAATAATAATGACCAATAAAAAATTAATTCCGATTAGGCCTTTTATTAGGACCTTACCTGCAATTCCATTGGTCGATTTAAGTGTAGCGGTTACGTGACTTTTTTAAAATCGTTATATCTCAAAAAAGTAAATTTTGGGGTACATTTAGGTGTATCAAAGAAGTAAGTGCAAGAGTATCAAAAACATTACAAATCACATGATATTACTAAAATCACTAAACCTATCTAGATTATATAATGCGGCGATTTTCCTATATGAAATCGCAACAAAAATTGATTGGTTAAATGAATAAACCGGGTTTCCCATGTGACTGTAAAGCTGACTGTAATCACCTGACTTGTAATGCTTTTTGAATCTTTTTATTTTAGTGTTGGCTAATAACTCAAAATTCGCTTAATTTGTGATTTGTCGCGTGCATAAATTGGCCTACCTAATTATACACGTGATTCGAACTGTCCGTAGATTGTCTGCGGCCTGTCCGTAGATTATCTGCGGAACCCGGACCTGTCCGTAGATTGTCTGCGGAACCAGGGACGATAATTTTAATAATATAATTGATAATGCATAATAGGTTAGATTGATTTGCCGCATAAAGTATGTTGCTATCAAGTAATTTTCGCATAATTGGCTCTTTAAGTACAATTCCGAAAGGTTCCATATAAAAAATCAATCAAATTACGAACAAGGTCGAGAAAAAAAATTTTGAGGAAGTTCCGAAGTATTCCGAATGGTGGGCTCCGTACTAAACCTCCGTACATGTGTTATGGCGCAAAACGTAGCATAATCATATACGCGCATAATTATATGCGCATAATTTACTTTTGTTGCACGGGTTTATTGCAGCATAAAATCATCGTTCCTGCTACGGAAACGTATATGTCACGTATATTTGCACGCACCACATATTTAACGTACGAAAGTGGGAAATTTTCTTAATTAGTGGACAGTTTCTCGACAATTATCTAATAGAATTCATATAAAAATTCCATCGAATTCTATAAAGTAGCTATTGAGAAATTTTTTGTTCAAAATTTAGGAAATTTCTACCGCTCCTAAGAAAATAGTCATGGCAGAAATTTTCTGATCTTTGAATGAAAATTTCTCGACAACTACACATAGAATTCCATGAAATTTTTTTAGAATAAATTTTACTAAATTATACAATTTATTTAAAAAAATCTTATCGAATTCTATCAGATAGTTGTCGAGAAATTTTTGTTCAAAGATAAGGAAATTTCTGCCGTGGCTATTAGGTTTTAAAAAATGTTCCAAACTTTGACTGAAAATTTCTCGACAGAATTAGATAAATTTCTGAATTTACTAATTAGTAGAATTGATTTAAAAAATATTTTATCGAATACTATTGGAATGTTGTCAAGAAATTTTCGTGAAAAATTTTTTGTCACGGTTATTTTCTTAAGGAGGCGGCAGAAAATTTCCCAAACTTTGAATGAAAATTTCTCGATAACTACTTGATTGAATTCGATGAAAATTTTTTTAAATAAATTCACCAATTCGTAGAATTGATTCAAAAAATTTCCATCGAATCTATTGGATAGTTGTCGAAGAAAAATTTTCCGTACGTTAAAAATCACGTAGTATTCGGTACGTGCAAGTTCACGTGGTCTGTACGACTTTCCGAGAATATAAAGTGAGGAATGATTGGGATCCTGCGTTTTATTGGATAATATAATTAACTATTTGTGAATTTTTTATTGTCAATATATAATATATGATTCAGTAGAAAAATTGTTTTCTTACTGGAGCTGAAAACCCCTGGACGTCCAGTGGGAGTTCCAGTTTCCAGTTAATAACTCTGATGAACCGTATGCGAAAAAAAATTTAGTCATCCCCGACATAAATATTAAGTTATACTATCATTATTATTTATATTGACAAATTACAGCTGTTTTCATAAATTCTGGGACAACTGAAAAATTGTGATGACCGAATTGAGTTCGGCCGAAGTTGGTTACTTATTGATTCTAGCTCGATTCGGTCAATTAGAAAATATTTCACTTGTTCAGAATTTATGAAACCCCTGTAAAAAAGTTTTATATAATTGGTTTCATAATTCGGCCAGGTCAACTTTTGACAACCGAAATTGCTGATGACCAAATCGATATGTTACCTAGTTCTGTAGTTAGAATCAGTAAGTTACTGACTTCGGCCGACATCAAAAAACTCGATTCGGTCAACAATTTTTTCAGTTGTCCCAGGATTTATAACAAAAACTGTATATATTTTTTAGATAAAAATTAGTGATAACCGAGTCGGTAAGTTAACGATTCGTAATAACCGATTAGGGTTAAAAATTGTTTATACCATATAAAGATATTTTTGTCCATTTTTATTCTTTTAAAACTCTATTCGATTGGTCGGTCATAATGTTAAATTCGTGTGACATTTACTAGTGGCACCCTCATGGAGATAGCAGGCTGAATTTAACGCCAACAAAAATCTGCGAACGTGATGTACATGTACACGTTTCATTGAATTTCTCCGATTTGTTCCACGTACATCTCGTTACACAATAATCCTGAAAATAATTCCATAATATAAAATGCGTTGACGTGAATATTAAACGAATTTAAACGAAATCAATTTTGATCGTGATCATTGCAAAACGATGCGTATTAGCGAACAACGCTATGTACCAAAGAAAAAAGTTCGGGAACCTTATTCTAAACAAGAATTAGTCGGTAGAGGTGCTTATGGCTCTGTTTATAAGGGGTAAATAATCTACTTGTTACAATCTTTTAAGATTCACTAAAACGAAAAAATAAAGAAACTAATTTATTTTAGTATTAATAACGACACAAACCAAGTTGTAGCCATAAAAGTGCTAAATTTAGATACCGAAGAAGACGATGTAGGAGATATCATAAAAGAAATCAATTTACTTTCATTACTTAACAGTGAATCGCAGAATATTACTAGATATTATGGAAGTTTTCTTCATGGTACAAAGTTATGGATTATTATGGAATATGCAGCTGGCGGAAGCATTAGAACTTTGGTGCGTATATTTTTTTTTTGATCGATTTTGATGTGAAAATTTCTGAGACAAATTGCTAAATTACGATTTGTTATCCGTTAGTTGAAAGCTGGAGCAATAGAAGAAAAATATATATCTATTATTACGAGAGAGGTTTTGCTAGCGATAAGCTATTTACATAAGTGTAAAATTATTCATCGAGATATAAAGGGTAATTTAAAGTAATTTAATGCTAATTGTTAGTCATATCATCATATCATACTTCAGAATTTTTAAAATCATTATAAACTTTATACTATAGCGGCGAACATTTTGCTAACGGCAGAAGGAAAAGTACAACTTTGTGATTTTGGCGTTGCTGGACAGTTGACTGCCTCAAATGCCAAACGTACATCGTTTGTTGGTACTCCGTAAATATATATGCAAATTATTATTACCATTTAAAAAATGGTTGCTAATACATTATGTGCTGACGTTAATTTTTTTATGATTAGATATTGGATGGCGCCTGAAGTAATCACTGAGGGTGCCGCATATGATACAAAGGTTGGACTATTTGATTTTTTTTGTTAATGACTCTTATAGACTACGTCATCTAATCTAACTGTGAATAATCAATTTGCTTAGGCTGATATATGGTCTTTAGGTATTACTGTATACGAAATCACTACTGGTAATCCACCATATCATGATCAGAGTGCAATGAGAGCTATTCAACTTATTCCTAAGAATAGACCAGCTACGCTCGAAGGCCCTTATTCTCCACCACTAAAAGAGTTTGTAGCAATTTGCCTCAATGAAATATCTGAAGATGTATGTTTATAATGTTAAGTCAAGTCTATTTTGGTGGCATATAATATGAATATTTGATTTTTATATGTACAAATACAGCGTCCAACAGCAGATGAATTGATGAAAACTAAATTCATAAAGAGTTCCTCAAAGCATCCAAATGGGATATTGCGTGATCTTATTGCACGATTTGAGCAATGGAAACAGACAACCGGCTATCGTCAGTCTTTTTTGGATCCATATGGGACACCATCGAGGTAAATATACGTTGTTTTATTTGATTTAATATTTGCAGATAATATGGTTAACCTTCGATTCATGTAGTGAAAGCGATTCTTACGATTTTGAAGATGGTCAAAAAGAAGAAGAGGATGCTTGGGTATTTGATGTAAGTTAATTCCTATTTATTCATATGTTTTATTCATAATCATTAATTCAGTATTAATTAGAATTTGAATTGTTTTTTTTTTTTTTTTTTTTTTTTTTTATCAGACAGTGCAAAATACTGTAACACATCGCAAATCGCGTTCTCTAGGATCATTACATATTAGCGGTTCGGACCAGTTATCTCCTGTTATCGAGGATGAGGAACATATGGGGTTAACTATAGACAATCAATTAAAATCTCAAGAAAACGAAGATGTAGATCGGACCGTTTTACCTAGAGACAATACCATCAGATATGGACGAATTCTTACCGATGGACTTTTATCCCCGTCCACTCCGCTATTTCAACGCAAATATTCTGAGTCCCATCATCCATTACTTCAACTTTTTCAAAATGAAGAAAAAACACAATTGGACAATATTTCGAAAGAATCTTCACCAGCGGGTAGTTTTCGCAATCCAACAATAACTATACCGCCTATGAATATCATGTCCCTGATGCCACGAGTGGAAGATTCACCTTCAATATCAAAGGATAATTTTCAGAATATAAATACAAAATCTAAAGATGATGGACCGGAAAACAACTCCTTCGACGGAAAAACGAAGTCATCTTCAACGGCATCGGATTTATCTACTACTGTTAATTCATCATTTACCCGAATTGACACATCAACACCAATTGAGATTGTTGTTCCCACTTCTAAATCACAAATAACAACAGATAGTGTCCCAAAAATTATTCCATCTTCTCAATCTGGGCCAAATGGCCTTTTATCACCCACTTCTATATCAGTTACAAAGATTATTCCAAAAAGAGAAGAAAGTGGTTACTTCTCAATTAATCATGAACAATTAAACGACTCACCAGAAAATAAAATACCTAATTCTTCAGTACATGACAATAATAGCTTAGGAGGATTGTTAACGCCGCCGCTAATAGGTCATATGGCTTCTAAATCAACCAGTGAATTATTTAGTCAGCCATTTTCATCGTCACCAGGAAAAATGAACTATATTAAACATCATCCTACACGACATGGAAGTTACGACACTCAAATGGACCCAACTATAGGATTTCCTCTTCATAAACCAGGTAGTCAAGGAAAAATATATCATCCGCAACTAGCGCGTCGTACAAGATCCGCAACGACGTTAAACGTAAATCGTCAAACGAACGTGCAAAAAGATAGTAAAGGCAATGAAATAGAGATAGGCAGTAAATTCGGTAGCAATTTAGGAGTAGGCATACCTAGGCAGCGAGCTATTAGCGTAAGCAATGTGCAAAGACCCTCAAAATCAAAAGTAAACCATTTGCAATAATTACATAATTTGGATTTGACAGATTGATAATACATTGGTCTAATTATTCTTTTTTTTTTCCTTAAAATATAGCTTGCACTTGTTGAGGATACCTCATCTTCACATTTGTTGCCACCATCCCCATCTACTGCCAAATTTCTCAACAATTCAACTTTATCTTCGCAAGGATCACCTACGCGGTCTATATTTACCAGTCAATCATCAATATTAAATACAGGACCTGAGCTTCGTCCATTAAAGATGGATAATTATCGTGGTACTAGTGAAGTTTATGAGGATTTATCAAAAACTACAGATGATCTCTTACAATGGATGACACTTTTGGAAGCTGGTATTAATCAGCTTATGACTAGATTTTGAACATTAATAGATATTTGGTTTGATTCTCATTCAAAGAATATTTTAAAAAACATTTTAATTAATGAAGAAATTGTATCAATTTATGTAAAACATCACTCAGAATATGTTAATTATTATTGAATACATTAACATAAATTTTTTTTTTATTGAGTATATGTCAAACATCATACAAACGTTTAAAGATTCCCTTTAGGAATTTTACAATGTAAAAAAAAAAAACAAAACATCATAATTCATGATTTTTAAACGATTTTTTTTTTAAAAGGAAAAAAAAATAAATAATATAATGAAAATGGTTTTCCTTTTTGGATTTGAAAATACAATAGCAAATGTTAATATCTCTAACGATGATCCCATCTGTAAAATGTGTGGGCAATAAATATACTACAATGTTAACATCCTTATTCGTGTGGGAAAGATTAACAAAAATAGCACGGGGAAAAAAATTATAAAAATGACGAGGAAAAAGAGTAATGCGGGATACGAATCAATAAATGAAAAAGATCTAAAGTTACGAAGGGGACAACCTTCAATATTATCTTTTCTGTAAATTTGTTATAAAAAGGAGATGTTAAATAAAGGGGGTTAGCCAGTGCGCACGCAGCAATTTAATAAATATTAAAAAGAAGTTCGTGTTCCTGTGATTCCGTATTTGCCAAATTATAAATCTATCTCTATAAATATTGGTATCATGACGAGACTCGACTCTCGTGGAGGACAAACACAGTATTTTTTTTTTCGTATTTAACGATAGTTACGTAGAGCAGCAATTGTTTCTGTCACATTAAAATATTGATAACTGATCTTTCTCTTGTCGGAACACTGTCGGAACGTTTAGACATGATAAATAAAAATTAAAAGATTAATAAAAATAGTTATTTGTTTTCGAAGACGCGTAAGGGGAATCACAGATATTATGTAATATAATTTTAATATAGCTGACCCCCTCCCCTAACGTAAGACATTTATATTAGCTAGTCTTATGTATTCTTGCTATGGTACGTAAGAGGTCTCTAACTTCCCTCCCCCAAGGATATTACATAATACCTGTATCTCTGATCCTCTAAGTGGAGATTAACTTTGCTGATCTCTAGTTTGAAAATAAACGTTCCCATTATCTTTTCTGATTTTTAAAGTTCATAAGAATTAAATTGGGTCACATGATTATCGTTTCTATCTCGATACTTATTTCTGTATCTAAACCTAAGTTCGATATTGGGAATAAAAAAGTTACTTTCATTATTGTTTGTTTATACTTGTCCGGCCGTTGCGTTAGTAATTACAGTAGCGGCCACATGTTTTGCATCACCTGAAAAAAAATTTTTACATTCATATATCACCCCAAAGTTGAGTTATTTCAGGATGAATTTTTTTTATTTGAATTATCAATACCAAGAGTGATCATCGCTAAAATTATATCGCAATTGAATCACATGATCCTGCACTACCCCGTGATTTGCCTGAAAATCCCGATGCAGAACATGTGATCGTCCTAATTAAAAATTAAATAGTAATTTTAACTTTGAGCGAAGATATAATTAATGAACCCAAAAAAATAAATTATTTTAAGGACTTAGGATTATTCTCTAGGATTTTGGGATTCTAAAATGTTCTTGAACGTCAAATTTGGTCGAATCCTCATCGAGACTCGCATATTTTTAGCCAAAAAAAAATTGCGATTTCACTTTTAATAGTAAATTACTATTAAAAAATGAAATCGCTATTTTTTTTGGCTAAAAATGTGCGAATCTCGATGAGGATTCGACCAAATTTGACGTTCAAGAACATTTTAGAATCCCAAAATCCTAGAGAATAATCCTAAGTCCTTAAAATAATTTATTTTTTTGGTTTCATTAATTATATCTTCGCTCAAAGTTAAAATTACTATTTAATTTTTAATTAGGACGATCACATGTTTTGCATCGGGATTTTCAGGCAAATCACGGGGTAGTGCAGGATCATGTGATTCAATTGCGATATAATTCAGTAATTTTAGCGATGATCACTCTTGGTATTGCTGTATTGATAATTCAAATAAAAAAAATTCATCCCGAAATAACTCAACTTTGGGTTGATATATGAATTTAAAAAATATTTTTCAGGTGATGCAAAACATGTGGCCGCTACTGTATTAATATATCATATATAATTTTTATAATTTTTTTATCTTTGTGTTAGGTGTTCAAAAAACATCTGAAATGCGTGTCCCTTAGTGCCTCTAACAAAACGTGAAACAAAAAGCTTTCGTTGGGCAATTTAACTATATAAACTACCCCTAACCTAGGGTACCTGGCAAAGTGCATGCCAACGGTGGTGTACCATAATGACATGCACCTAATAATTTAATATATAATACGTATAAAATTTGTACGTAACATTACTCTCAAATAAAAATTTTTATATAATATATATAAAACATGCCAATGACATGTCAGGGTTGCATCTTGGCATGAATTCAGATAGATGCCATGCAGCATGTCAGGTACCCTACTCTAATCCTTAGGAGGTTTTTCTGATTCTAATGGTAGTCGAATTATTAAAATTGGCCCAGTAGAACTAAAATATAGTTGTTTTTATTTTTGCAATTTTACTTATTGTTTACACACGATTTACCCTAACATTAACGAACTTTAAGGATTTTGCTGCGACACAAATCAGTGGTTTCTTGTACAGAATTTCGAGAAATAAGCGATTATTGTAAACGAACGTTTGTTTTGAATTTTCCTCGTAGTTTGTAGTTTTAACAACATGTGACATAGACTTGGTGGTAGCGTAGCGTCAACGATATCCCTGAAAGTATGTGTAGTTCCGATATATCATTTAACTGAGTTACTGAAACAATGTGTTCCATGTCACTCAGCCACAACACAGCTGCCCAGCCGCGCAGCCACAGCCGCTCGACCGCTAGCCACAGCAGCTCGGCCGCTAGCCACAGCTCATGCAGGGACATGTACTACATTGATGACAAAAATGAAGATCATCATGTGAAAAAATGAATCACGTAAACAACAAAATTCGCGTAATACATGAATAGAACGCAGAATCTAAAAACAGTGAAATAATAACACGACAGGGTGAAACCCGAGTTGCGAGCTGAAATGGTGAAATCCGCTATTATATAATGAAAAGCATAACAGATAATCGAACGCGCATTTCATTCTAATCCGATCTACGTAGCGGATTTTACTAGTGCGTAACGCGGTTTCACCCTGTTCTGTAATAATTACATAAGTGACATGAAATCCAATAAAGCAGATTATTCATTTTTTAGAATAATTCGACGATAAATCTTATTGAGATTCAATTTCTTAATTGTGGGATTCACTTGCAGCTGCAGCGCAGCTTTGTTAGAATTCGAATTTTTAAATATTGTGTAAAAAAACCATAGTCTTTTTCAAAAAATAAGTAACTGCGACATAAATTTTTTGACTAAAAGAATAATCAAGACTTCACAGAGAAAAAGCTATGAAATATTCGGTAACATGGAGCTAAACACTTTCAATGAAAATACGCGTGGCATGGTGTAAATTCTAAGCTTTTGGCGAAATATTAAGAAAGTATGGTCAAAGCCCTTTTTTCATATTTAAAAAAAAAAACATTTAAAGAACATAACTTAGGTGTGTTTGGTTATGATTCTTATTTGCGAGGAAGGGACACATTAAGATATTTATAAGAAACCTTTAAAGGCCCAAATCATCATTACCACGCTTCTTGAGAGTTGCTTGTTTCATTATTTTTCTAGTCCACCCTGCCAGTTAATATTGTTTCACTCGTGACACCATATACTTTTATTGATTTGTATTGAATTCCGTGATATTGTAGCCTAAAGTCGCTATATTGTCCATAGGGTCTGGAATCATTCCTTGGCGTTATTATTTAAAAGATTCTCATCCTGTTCTTAAATATTTTATTGTATATTTCTGACGTAACCAACTAGCCATTTTCTGCATAATTTCTAGCGTGATACGCTGCTCCATGTAGCTATGCATAGACTTACCTACGAAAATTATTAACTCCTTCTCTAAAACTATTAGAGCTGAACTGGTGCGTATTTCAACGGCTTTTTCATTTTAGTTACATTATCACTATTCTAATTATATATAAACTTATTAATAAATTTTCATGGTCAATATTTTTTTTTTTGATAAGAAACTTCCATCTTTTTTTTGAAAATAACTCAGAAAATATTAACCATCCATCAATTCAAGAATTACTAAATTATTAAAATTTATTTGTAATTTTGGATCGCTTTTTGTAAAATTCAAGTAACAATGCTTCTCATAAATGTAAAATATTCATGAGCAACAATAAGATTACTTCTTCAATTAATTGTAATTATTGTAATTCGAGCTCCAATATTTAACAATAGAACTAATTAATACAAAAATTAATGTGTTTTTGGGTGTTGAAAGAACTCGAAAGTAAATTTAAAAGTAAAATTAGGTATCATAAAATGTGATTGTAAGTAAAAGATGACAAAGCCAAAGATTATAAAGAAATGAAATCCGTAATAAATGCCAAAAAAAAAAAAAAAAAGATCGATTGATTTTCAGTCATCATCATAAGATCTAATAGCGAAACAAAATTTTTCAAAAGGAAAATTTATCAGGAAAATGACAAGATTCAAAAAAATAATGAGATTTACATAATCTTTACCTTGGATAAGGCCAACGATCGGCATCGAAAGGATGATTTAATGTCTCCACCTCAAATATCAAAAATTCTTTAAGAAATTCCAACAACGTGGAAGACAAATTAGAACTTTTTATAATGTATTCTTTATTACTTCCATCGTATTGTAATTTTTTTAATGGAATTTTTCTTCTTCGGACAAATTCACATGCAGCTACGAGATGAAATCTATTAATTCCACATGGTTGATTTAACCCAAGTATCGATATTGGAGCAATACATCCATTGAGAAATTTCCTGACATCATCTGGGGTGGCCATGTATTCGGTGTGTAAATGTTGCAAGAATATCGGAAGTGATCGTCCTAGTCTCGCATAAAAGTCTTCGTGATAAGATGAGACAAATCTCTTTGATACATGACAAAATGCTAAATATTCTAAATTTTGGAGATCTTGCAATAATTCAAGTGAATCGTAAGGTTCTGAATTGATACCCAAAACAAGATGACGAAGTTGACGACAACGTGGAGATAGCATTGATAATACATCTAATGGAGCAGTATCTAATACTAAAGTAGTTAACGTAGAGCTCGCGGCGGAAAAAATTAAATGTAAATTGCCAGGATGAATAAAGTTGTTTTTGCAAAAAAATTGTATAATTTGTAGAGAACTCAAATTCATATTAAATGGGTGATCATGTTGCTTACAGCCAATAAGCATAAGTTTTTTTAACACTTTGCAAGTGGACAAAATATTAAAGAAAATGTTGGTGAAGTTCGTGTGAAAGATTTCCATCTCTTCCAAAGAAGTGTTATCTTGAAGGGCAGCCAAGAGTTTATCGATTAATAGAGCATTATCACCGGTAGAAAAATGAACTTTGGTAAGTTGATCCTGAGCTTTTACTAATTTTGGTAAATAATCATGAAATAATTGTGACTCTTCACCCACACGAATATATAAAGATCTAATTTCATGGCAACGTGACGCCCAAATTTTTATAAGATACGAAAGATTATGCAGTTCAATTATATTTGTAATACGTGAGTTATAATCCACTCGAGCAATATGAAGTTCGCTGATCCGTTGAATACATCGAACATAAGCCCATGGTGTTATATCTTGAAGAACGCTGATCCACGGAGAATCTTTGATCACGATTTTATTTAGAAAGCAGTTTACAAAAACTACTCGAAGAATTTCAGCTGACAAATGAGTACAAAATACCAGTAATGGGTCACCAGGAAATGGAGCATTAATTTCAACAGTTGCATATCTTGTTATCCAACGAGCTATACCTCTACTTAACTGGTCCAACTTGAGTACTTTTATAAAGGACGGATAATTGAAATTTGGTTGAGGAGTAGTTGGCAAAATAATTCCATAACGGATAAGATGCGGTTTCGATACATTTGGGAGGCAACTAACCAAAGTATTGATAAGAGCGGTAACTTGTCGCGTACTTAAATTTTCGTCAAAAGGGTCTGACCATAATAACATCACAGCATGAGTTACCAAAACGCGATTTACCAAAGCACAAGAATGTAAAGTTAATCTATCATTTTTAAAATTTTTTAATATAAGACACCAAATATCTATTGACAGTGGTGGCGCCATTTTCTGATTTTAGAGATGGTGAGAGTGTAAAACCTTATCACTTGCAAAGATGAAACATTTTTATAGTAAACCGTGATTATCAAAGGTGACGTAAGTTGTAATAATGAATGCTCTTGTCAACAATACAACAATTTAACCCCGAAATTATCATAAATTAACGGCAAACCGATTATAAAAAACATAAAAAACACAAAATTTTTATTAAAAATATTAAATTTGATTAATTATATACTACACTGTATACTATATATATACTGTGTATATACTGTATATACTATATATCTGATATACTGTATAATTACTGTATATTTATTTATATATCGATATATAACCGATATATCGATATTTATTAGAGATTATAAAAATACATCACATTTGTTAAATTAATTAAATTAATTCCATAATACATCTGTTTCTAACTTGTCTGATATTTGTAATATTGCCATTTTATAAACTTTCCTATATTGTTCTATTGGACCACCAATTCTACACCAATCTAATTTTAAAGCATCCTTGATCAATCTTCTAACAAATAATTCACGTTTTACAAGATCAATTGACATTTTTCTCCAATCATCAACAGCCATTAATAACGCAGATTTCAACCCTTCAACTGATGAATCAATAAATTCTTCATCTAATTCAAAAAAGATAAGAATTATAATCATTTATTGTCTTGTCGTTATTAATTGTTTTATTTTTCAAAATTTCACTTAAATCCCCAATATAGATATCAGAACTAACTACCGGTGTACCAAACTAATCCAAAATTTTCTGATAAATCTGGAACATATTGAATATCAGCTGCCGCATAAAGTTGAACTGCCCATTGTTCACGAACTTCTGGTTCATAAATAATAATCAAATGGTCAGGATCATTTTTTTTTTTAATTTTATAACTGGATAATTGTTTCGTTGTCCCATTATTACAAATTTTGCATCTAAAACTGCTAGAGTACTTATTGTTTCCCTAAAAAATTGAAATCCTATGACTTCAAATTTTCCATCGAATAATACTAATGGACATTCAAGATCTTCTTCACTCAATAATCCTTCTTGAATTAAATATTTCTTGGCGTTAAGTTTTGACACGGTTATCAAATCTTCTGTTGAAATATTATTTACGTTATTATCATATAAATCTAATGGATTTAAAGTATCAAGATTTTTTGGAAAAATGGCATTGCTTTCTTCAAGAATTTTATTTTTAAAAGGATTGGGTTCTTTGACATCAAATCCATACGATATATCAACCCAACGTCCTATGCTTGCTTTGTTAAGAATATTGGGTAATACAAGTTCTTTAAAATCGAAATCTAATGGACCTTCCACCATTTCACGAGCTATCCATATGTGATTTATCAACAGCAAGCGAAGAAACAAATAACCTATTATTACGAATATACTTTGAATTTACGTATTCATATTGATCCATACTTTTTACATCCATGAATTTATTCACGTTTTCGAATGAAGATGATCATCATAATACACGTAATTATTTAATGTGTAAACTATTGATGGATCCTTTTTTTTAAAACTTATCTTTTCATTTAAATTTTTTAAAAATTCAATGACCATAGCATTTGTCGTACACCATGACTATCTCGTTTGGCAAAAAGGGGTGTATCAAACATGGTATTCCTATAACTAATGAATTCTGCAACGGCTTTAGGAAAATATAAATCTCTCCATTCCAAAGAAAATGATTTTTTTGGTGTGTATGATTAAATGGTGGCAGATTTGATGTAGATCCGATCATAAAAACAGTAATTTTCTTATTCTCAGATGTTTTTATTATGAATTTAAAAATTGAAAAACGGGCAACTTTCCATTGACCATAGTCATCTCGAATTTTAATTCCTAGTTGAATATATTTAGTAGCTTTATATTTTTCTTTTAAAAAGGAATAATATGGTATAATTACGTTGACATTCATTGAAGTGTTTTCGCACGAATGCTTGCAGGAAATAAAAAAAAAAATCCAGAGGTATCAACTGAGCATTCTGTTACCTCTAAAGGTGTTACCTCAGGTGGACCATCGTCACCAGTTACTCAAATTACTTCAAGACATCCTGAAGGTATTAAATATTCTATGCTTTTTAATTTTTTTTTTACTTAATCATAAAATTATAATTAACTTTTTTTTTAATTTTTAAGATATTTTTCAGGAACTTTAAATAAAATTTTAAATAAACTTGACGATCTATCTGAAAAAATTAATCAGATGGATCGAAGATTGGCGGAAGTTGAAGAAAGAATGTCAGAAAGCTTTGACCTAGCTCATGAAAACAGTTTTATTCAGGTAAATTTTTAATTATTTTTTTTTAATTATTTTAAAATATTTAAGAATACTTATCTTTTATCTTTTTGAAATAGCAAACAGTTAAAGCTACAGCAAAAATATTAATTGAAACTGCAATATACCCTTCTGAAGAAGAATATAAGGAAGCTGCAGAAGAATATCTGTTGGAGAATCAGAGCGAGTATTATGAAAGCCTTTCAGACAAAAGATGGGCCACTTATTATAAGCAGAACATTGCCAGACCTGTAAGTTTTTTTAATTTTTGCTAAGTTAAATTTCTAAATATTTTTAAACGTTTTGAATTATTTCGAAATATATTAAAATAATCGTTTTCGAATATATTGAAAAATTTAGAAATATAATTTTAATTTTTGCATAATATAATCATTTCTAAATGTTTAGATTAGTGATGCCACCGAAATTGATTTTTGAAAAAGGCCTATTTCATCTTCATTAGAGAAAATTAAAAATTTTTATAAGGAAGAGCAAATAAAATTTATATAAATATGTTCCTTATAATTTCGTCTATTCAAAAAAGTATCAAATAATTTCGTTTTTCAAGTAAAATAGGTCAAAAACAATTTCGTCTTCAAATTTTAATTTCGGGTTTTAGAACCCGAAATGCTTTCGTCCTCATGTATAGTTTAGATATATTCAAAATATTTTGAAATTATTTAACTTTATAATAATTATATTAAATTTTTAGCTATTAAAGCAGCATCAATCATTACCAAATCAAACAAGCATTATTTTCAGTATTTGGCGAAAACAATTTGGATTCAATAAATATAAATATGGCACCATCAAAAATTATAGAGTGGAAAGCCTCTGACAAAACAAAGTCTTGCTATAAAAAGCTTTTTTACTCCGATATCCTTTGACCCAATTGACACATATATGGCAAGAATCCTTGCAAAACTATGGCCTACTACAATACCATCAGACATAAAAATAGCATATGCCATTACAGTATGCCAAGTAACGCTAAGCCAACATTATGAAAAATTCACAATAAGGGAAAACATTGTAAAAGATAGACTTATAAAAAATTTAGTAAGTAAAATAAACTAAATATTTGCAAAATATTTTAAAATTAAAAAATAATAAAATTTAATTAAATGAAAATCAAAAATTTCAAAAAAAAGTGCAAGTTGCAAAAAGGTAAGAAGTTTCTCCCTCCAGCCTTGGATGAAGAAACAAGCGATAAAGAGGTTGTTAAAGACGTAAGAGAAAGCAGAAAAAAGCAAAGAAAGTCGCAACCATCCAAAATAGTAAAAATAAAGATTATATTCTAATAAAGCTGTGCACTATATTTTTTTAATTATATAAATTTTTTAATATTACAAATAATATTTAGACTAAGAGAAGCAAACGAGATCATGCTTTCTCTACAAGTTCTGCACAAACAACTACTACTCCAGCAGATGTTCAAGAAATTGCAGATGATTCTGAAGAAAGTCATCACGATAATTCTCAACATGATGATCCTCAATACGATAATCCACAACACCAGCAAAATGATCCTCAACAAGAAACTTCATTTACTAGTACAAGTTCTCAAAAAGTTGCTGGTCACCAAAAGTCTCAATAATTTTGGTTTAAAATTTTTTTTATTTTTTTTATTATTTATTTTTTTAATCTTTTTTTTTTATTTTTAACGCTTTTTCTCACAATTATTTTTTTATATTTATTTTTTACTGTTTTTTTAAAATTTTTTTTGATTTTTTTTTTATTATATATTTTTATTTTTATTTTATTTATTACATTATTATATTTTTTATCTTTTATATTATTAATTTTGACTTATCCCTTAAACCGTATTCCAGGCAAATTTGCCTGGAATTTTTAGAAATATTTACAATTTTTTAAATAAAATAAAATTTTATTAAAAATATAGGGTATACTTTATTTATAGAATATTTTCTTTAAAATATATTTTATAAACTTTATTATGAAAATTTTTTAAAGTTATTAATAACCTTTAAAGTAATAAAAGTTTAAAGTTTTTATTTTAAAATTTTTACTATAAAATTTTTCTTTAGATTTTCTTAAATTTTATATGTTCCCGTCTATAAAAAAAATTTTTACTTCTAATACAAGTCTTAATTTTTACAAGTAAATCACAAATGTTGCAATAATAAAAGTTGTAATCCTTTTTATAAACTACAATATATATTAAAAACAAGAGGCTAGAGATAATATTTATAGAGTTCGCCAAGAATTAGTAAATAATTTTTTTGGCTAAAATTTTTTTCAAAATTTGTCTATTTTTAGCTTATAAACAACTTAAACTTTTTTTCTTATAATATAAAATTAAATACTACTATAATATAATCTTTATTTTTAAATATTATCAAAAAAAATTTTAATTAAATATTTTAAATTTTAAAAAAAGTAGATCATAAGTATATTTATAGCAATTTTC
>QKWP01001983.1:0-24315 GCA_003550325.1 Gigaspora rosea
CCAATGCGTCTTGGCATGACCCAGGTATACATGTTGGCAAAATCCCGACTTACTATAGTTTGGGATTTGTCCGTCATCCCAAATCCCAAATTCCAAATTCTAGTATAACTAATATCTCAAAAACTTTATTAATAATCTTTATTTAAACAAATCATATATATTCTTATAGTTATAAATAATATATTTACAAAATATTAAGATTATTTATTTGATTTAATCTTTTATAAATAGCAATTGTTTTTTTATTATTTGGAATTTGTCCGGGTTTTGCTAGCATGTATAGACCCAGATTACATATCCTGATCCAGCTGATCCAGCCAGTTCTAAAATATTTCGAATTATTTCGATTACAAAATATTTCGAAAAATATTTCAAATCCACTTTCGAAATATTTCGAAATTATTTTCAAAATATTTCGAAAGTGAAATATTTCGAAATATATTTCGAAATATTTCGAAATATATTGCGATATGAGAAATCTTTCAAAAGATTTTGCAGTAACACAAGATCTTTCGAAAGATTTTGGTACTATAAATTTGCTGATGTAGAGTATACTACTTGTACAATTTTGATTTATTAATATAGTTGTATACTATAATACAAACAAATTCAAGAAACTAAAAAAATAGAAACCTGTTTAGCAAGTTCTAAATAAGGAGATAACAAAGATCTTTAATAGTAAAACTAGAACTGAAAAACCAGATAATAAAATTTTGAAAGTTTAGTTTACTAATCTGACTAGGACCCTGAAATATATATAAATAGGTCAGATATTAGTTTGCTTATTTTTAATTTTTTTTATGCAGATCTTTTTTATTTATAGTAGTTTTTTGCTTATTTTTGAGGTTTATTTGTAGATTTTTCTATTTTTAGTAATTTATAATAAACCTGACCTATTTATATATATTTTGGGGTCCTATCTGATAGCTAGAGTCATATTAGAAAAAAAACATATGCTATTGAATTAGATAAGATACTAAGAAAAAAAGAATCATAATAGCATCTAATACTAGATAAATCAATTCTTTTGGACTAACTGAATTGAAAGTCTAGAATATATTAAGAAAAAACTAGTAAAAAAGTAAAAATAGATACTAAAATCAAAGCAAATTTTACAAAAGCAAAAGTAGATAATAGTAGTAGTTCAAAAATACTTTAATTGCTAGTAATAGTTAATATTATAAAACAAGTTACTGGAGTATAGATAAATACTTGTATAGAGCAGATACGCTTTATTAAGTTTCTTGTGAACATAGATAATTTTTAATAGTAATCATATTGTGATCATATGAAATCAGATGATCAACCAATTAGAATTGTAAACAATATAGATTCAACCAATTAAAATTAATTTATTTTATATAACTAAAGAAAATTTGAGCCAATTTAGAAAAACTTTATAACATATAGAAGTATAATTTTTTAAATACTTTATTTATTAAAATTTTACTATTATAAAAAGAGCATTTGTAACTATATATTATAAAATTTTAGGCTAAATTAATAACAACCATAAAAAGTTTTATTTGTAGTACATTTTCATTTTCTATATAAATTTCATTGTACTACTAAAATTATATAATAAATGATCTATATTCACTCTACCCTTAAAAATAATTTGATATAAGTATACTAAAAGAGTTTTAAAAGATTAGTTTAGTACTGTATTTGGTATAAACCTTAACTAACTATATATGCTCCGATTTTTGGAATTTATAAAAAAAGCTTATTTTTTTAAAACTTTAAAGCTAAATAATTTATGATCTACTGGTCCATTTTAAATAATTTTACTACCAAACTGTTCGTCTCTTTAAAATGATTCCAATGAGCTAAAAATCATAAAAATCCAATAACAGGGTTATAAGAAAATGTGCTATTAAATAGGTAGTGCACCTGAAATTGGTTTGACATAGATCAAACCAATTTCAGGTGCGTCACCTATTTGACAGTGCATTTTCTTATGCCCCTGTGATTGGATTTTTATAGGTTTGGGCTTGTTGGGATCATCTCAAAGAGATGAACATTTTGGTAGTAAAATCATTTAAAATGAACTAGTAGATCAAAAATTATATAGCTTTAAAGTTTTAAAAAAATAAGCTTTTTTTATAAATTCCAAAAATCGGAGTATATGAATATAATATAAGGCTGTACTAGTGATACAAGTTAAAGATTAGTAGAAGAAACAAAAGATCAAAGAGCTTAAATAGGCAATTCCAATAGATATAGCAGCTAGTATAAACTTTTAAGTAAACTACTTAATTAAATACCAAAAGTATATATATAGCTAATAATATTCTCATTTATATAACAATTGTTAGAAACCCATAAGTGGTCCTTTTGATCCAAACACTATCCAAACTTGAATAAAAAATTCAAAGCCCAAAATAGAATATTTAATACAAAAAAACTTTAATCTTCTATTGTTTTAAATTTATTAAAAATTTTAAAAAATTTTCTTAATAAAGTTTATAAAATATATTTTAAAAGAATATTATAAAGAGACTAATGTATCGGAGGGCTGTACCGGTGATCACAAGTAGGATTGACATGCGAAGCGTTGAACCAGAGGGTTTAAATAGGCAATCCCCTAGTTGGGTTGTAGGTATAGCAACTAGTGTAGAACCTTCGGGCGGACTACTTAAATTAGACAACCAAAAGTTGTACGTGTAGCTAGTTGTACTCTCATTCAATGTAACTCAATTGTGGGTGCGCCCAAAGAGGCGCCCTTGATCCACAGGCTTGATTAAATAAACTCTCACCCAAAGCGGGAACTTTAACACAAAAAAAAAAAAAAAAAAAGAATATTATAAAGAGATATAACAATAGTTTAAAGGATAAATTTGCTTATAATCTATATTTTTTAAAATTTAAAATATTTAAAAAACTTTTAATAATATTTAAAAATAAAGATTATATTATTTGTTATACTGTTGTAGTATTTAATTTTATATTACTATATAAGTAAAAAAGTTTAAGTTGTGCTAATTTTTATTAAAATCATATACCAGTAACAAAATTCTTATTAATTTTAATATAAAAATTTGTAAAAGTAATATAAATTCTTTCCATAAGTATATACATTATACTGTTAGATAAACTAGTTACAGTATCTGGCAAGATATACGGACCATGTATATCGACATATAATAGAGGCCTTCGACCACGTGCCTTTGTTATTGTCCTGCCGATACACCAAATCATGCCAGATAATTATTATATACTTCTTATGTAGTAACTAGCATGTTATTGTCCACTTCTAATACATGAAAATTATTTGAAATTATTCGATGTTTTATGCGATTCCTGACAAACTACATCAAACCACGTAATTACCAATTATTGTAATGCAATAGATTAAAATGAAATATGATATTATAAAAAAATTTATAAAACTTTTTGGGACGCATTTCTTAGGGTTAGGGGTTAAGATTATGATCTGCGACAATTATTAATTTTTGTGTAACCGATAGTTCTAAACAGAACTAACAGAACTCAAATCATAAATTTAATGATACACAAACTTAATCATAAATTTAATGATACACAAACTTTGTTCACAAGGTGAATGTATCACGTTTAGAAATGACCAACAAGGTACCGAAAATGACTAGGACTAGATGCTCACGTCAGAAATATAAATAACTATGTTATCGGAATCATTGATTTATTCACAGCGGATTCTACATCATAAGCATAAAGGCCATCGTTATATCAACATCCTGGTGAGTATTTACTATTGCTTATATATTTTGTTAATTTAATCAAAAATATAATAACAGATAAGTAAATATATACGGTACAGTATAATTAAGTTAATAAAACTTTATTTTATGTTCATTAATATCGATATTTTAGGAGCCAAATTTATTCCAAAGTAAATTTTTTTTTAATTTAAAGCAAAAAAATAACTTATTGGCTTAACCAAATTTAATAAATTTTTTTTTTTTAATTTAAAAATTTTTTTACTAAATTTGATTAGATTTGGATGGTTTTTATTACCAAATTTTATAAATACATTAAAACTGTAACGCAAGCAACAGACTACATTCTAATTGTACATAAAATTCACGATAGGTTAGTAGAAGAGTACAGAATATGTAAAGGTCATTGATATTGCATTGTTCTCTCATTTATTAACTAACTAGACTTTGATACTCGAAACTAAAATTATGATTAAGGATAAAAATCAGAAATAAAATTATTAGCAATAGGGTTAATTGATGATCGTCTTATCTAAAAATGGGACGAGCATAACTACCGACAATGAGTTGTTACACGATTTGCAATACAGCAATAGTGATAGAATAAACGGATTATGCACATAAGAAACCAAATTCCATTGTCATTGTGGCCTGTCTTCTGTGATTTGCTCAGAATTCTCATTATTTTCTCAAGCATTTGATAAAGTTAAATATTTGCCCCCCAAAAAAGTTAGACTGAGGTTCAATGGTAACACAGATAAATCAGCATTACTTTTTTCATATAAATAACTAGAATTTAGGGTGCATGAAAATTTTAGACATACCCAGAAAAAAAGCTTCTGGTTTTGGGCAAAAAGCTGGCACACAAGTCTCACACTCTGGTTTAAGCTTGATGACATCCTTATGAGCATAAAAGACTTTGTATGACAAACTTTAATAGTAACCCTATTTAAGTCTATCGCACGTACTGTACATACGTACATACGACATAATAACGTTAAACATTTCTATCGATGCCAGTTAATAAGAGAAAAATAATAATAATAACTTAGATTCACCATAGTTTCCTTCGGTTTATACAATAGAATGAAATGAATGAATATGGGAAAATATATAACATTTGATTCACCTTAATAAGACAGATAAAAAATGATCTGATTTTTTATCAGTCATCAATCATCAGGTAGAACATCAGGCATATCGACTGATAATTTGGATGTATTGGTATATATATGGCAATAGTGATGGCGGACTATATTAAAAAATGTCCGGACGGTTGTAATTTAACCGATGATCTTTTCATTGCATCATATCAATATAGTAATAAGTTAGCGTTTTGAATAAATTTATATATATGATTATGTTTACAGTAAGTTAGGTTTAAAATTACGTATCATTGATGTAAAGAGGACAAAGTATCTGTCAAGTCAAGAAACTTGGAAGCAGAACAATGTAAATGGAATTCCTCATTGGAGATCTGTCCGCCAACATTATGTATTCCTAAGTCTATGCATGTGGCTCTACCTAATATATTAACATGCATTTATCACAGCCCATCCATTATTCGTCATCTTTTGGAATGTTGCCCTTATATAGGGCCTCAGTAATTTATGACCCCGTTCTTAATTATTAATATCTATTATTTTTTGAAAGAAACTCTTAATTGCTATTTATTCATTTTGTACATATATATATAAAGTGATTTTTCTTTTAATATTTTTCTATGAATTCCTCTTAAAACCCTAAATTCACCTATATATAATCCAGCAATGATTGAAATCGGACTTCAACGGCGGATAAAGAAGTTTGTATGCATTGTGTGGCCCAAAGCCACCATCAAAAATCCAGATTCTTCTGTTTGTAAAGCTTTGATCATCACGTGTTCTTATCAGTTTCGATACGCGAAAATTTTGACTTATAGGTTAGTCGAATTATTGAATCACGGTGGACTAGATATTTTATTATCACATCAATTCTACAAGCTGCTTTAGTAATAACTTTAGAAATAAGAGTTTTATTACGTAACGATGATTCAAGTAGAAATGCTCAATCTTATATGGAGGCTACTAATCTTACGCTCGAGGATCATGGTTGTACTATAAAACCTTCACTCTTTCGAATGAATAATATTGAAGAAGAAAATGCTATTTTCATAATTTTTCAAATTTTTCAAATGTGGTTTTGCTTTACTGCGGTAAATATTTTCATATCTCATTTTCTTCGACAATGAATTATATTCTTAAAAAAAGTTCTTAAATGTTATTATATTATAAAATTTTTTTCGCAATTCTTCAGGTTTATAATCAAAATACCATTCAAATCATCACGCTCTCGATAATAAATTACCTTTGTGCTTCATTTAGTCTTGTAAGAAACCTTTTTTATTTTGAGTCTTTATATTTATGTCATATTTTGTGTTAAATCTTTTTTTTTTTTTTTTATAATTTGTAGGTTCAAGTATTTGAAGTTAAAAAATGGTATTCAGATTTAGTAATTGCATGTCCTGGGCAGTTTGACAATCTAGACCCGTATTTTTGTTACTATGATGTACCTCTTGTGATCGTATTACTTTTCTTTGCGACGATAATGGCTTTCTTGAGTTGGAAGCTTTATCGTCAATTTGGATGGAATATTTACCGAAAAATTGGTGCTGATATCAAAATTCAATGTAAGAAGATTTGTTGTTTTCTCTTAAAAAATATTAAAATTGTTTTTAATTAATATCGTTAATTCTGTGTCTAGCAATGTATAAAACAATGCACATTTTTGTCATGTTGTTAAAGCTCGATTTGTTTTTCATACAATTGCTTTGCCTTGAGGGTTGCACTGTATATTTAGTTAATATTGGGAGGAACAGGCCAACCACTCCTGACCATATGAGATATATACCAAAGCCTGTTTTTCTTTTTCATATATGTGTCACGGTATTGGTTGGTTTTACACAACTTTTGGCATATCGATCGGTGAGCACAAACTAAATACGATAGACTCTTTGATGTGTTATTATAATAAATTATTCAAACTTTTGTATGTTCTTAGTTACGTAAAGAATACAAAATTGGTATGATCATTGTTGCCATCTTATGGGTAGTTTTTTGTGTGGACTTAATTATTATTACGAAATATTCCATAAGAACTGTACAAGACAGCTGGTTTTTCTTCATCATATTTTGTAGGCTTTGTATTTAATGTAATTTGTTTCTTTAAACTTTTAATTTCACAATTCATTAATTCTATCTTTATTTTTCAGTGTTTTTCGGAGTTATAATGTGTATGGTAATGTCCAAATAACTCTATCTTCATCTCTAAAAATACATATTAACATATATATATAATTTAGCTGTCATTTATATGGACGATATTTGTTCTAAAAAATTTTGGTCAAGGATTACAAACGCATGGTAAGTTTTTTATGGTATTCTAATCTTCTAATCTCATGAATTCATTCGTTTTGTAACACAAATTCATATTAAAATAGTCGAAGAAGCAAAAAAGTGTTACCGTATTTCTACTTTGCCATTACCTTCCACAACGTGCAAGCGATGGCCAATTGAAGATTAAAAAAAAAAATAAAAAAAATAAAAAAAATAAAGGGGGACAATGAAAAATCTGAGATTTTTTTAACCCCTTTTTTTGCCTCGGGTTTATTGTATTAATATTATTGTAAACTTATAAACTTATTAATATGTGTATTAAAATATGGATTTACGAATGGTTTAACATGTATATTCTTAACTAAAAGACGAAAATAGGGAATTAAAGTCAATGTTTTTAGTATGCATTCTTTATGAAAAGACGAAAATAGGGAGAAAATTATCTAAGGTCAATGTGAGCTTTAACATTCATTAATTAGAATTTTAACAGCGTGTAGTACATTTTCTATAAAAAATCCACTATCGACATGGCTTAATCTGATCCTGGTTAAAAAGATCGCTGGCAATCTTTGATAATCTTGGTTGTGATTTTGCATTGCATAATTTTTGTTGAATCAGGTGTAGTTTGCGCTATAAATTTTTATTCGTGCTTCAAATTTTTCTTTTAATTCAAAATTTGTATATTTGGCAAGATATTTTAACTAACTTGCCCCTTTACCCTTACCAATCAGGTCGCAGGATCTTGTGTAACAAAATATTTTTGGGTTAAGTAAAAGTTTTTAGCACCTAATTTTGCATATAAATAACCCATACTCTAATTTGATATAGCCGTATCCTAACCCTAAGGCTATACAAATTTAATAAGTTGGTTCTCATAACCCGGACGGTCAAATTTCTGCAAAATTTTGAACCCAATTTTTTGACTATAATATCTGGATGTTTTTTTTTTTTTAGATATCTATAGAAAAATTTTATATGTTTTTTACATATGAAATTTTTTTGAAAATAAAATTAAAAACCGGGTTACTGGGTCCTTTTTCAAATTTTATGTTATGAGAATCAAAAAATTGACTTTGTATGGTTTGATCTTTAAAGAATAATTTATTTATATAAAACATTTTATAAAAATAAAGAGTAGTTAAAATTAATTAAATTTTAAAAAATTTGTCTTTTAAGTCAAATAATTTTATTTTCAAATTTTAATTCAGGTTTTAAATCTTGAAATAATTTCATCTATACAAATCCTATTTACTAAGTACTAATCAAGATTTTGCTTTTAGAAATATAAAGAATCTGAAAATACAAATTATAATATTTATTATGTAGTAAGGACTTACATATATATTTAAAACTTAAAAATATCTGTATGTTTACCACATGACTATATTGTGATTGGCTATTACGGGCTATACTAGAGTTTTGATTAAAAAATATCTGTCTGTTCACTATATAACTATACTATAATTGGCTTAGAATGTTTAGTATTATGATTAGCAAATGCTAATTTATACAAACTATTTAATTATATGATATATACAAAATTATAATATAACTTTATGAATATAGCAGATATATATAGTTATTATATACTAGATAATTTCAAACCCAAATTTATTTCAAATTATTATATATAATATAATTTTAATAAATATATTTTTTTTTAACTTCAGCAGTTTTGCCGCAACTTTATTTATTCATATTCTGTATTTACAATACATTATATCATTATATATTGTATACTCTAGGTTGATTACTTATTAAAGTGCAACCCATCTGGTTGTTATTAGAGACACCTAAATGTGATCTGCTATAGCAAAATTTCTCTCAATCAACCACTTAACCCTTAGGTAAGGAATATTAGATCGGTTACTTCATCGAGTAGGGATTGCTGCCTATCAAGACTACTATTTATTTTAATTCCAATCTTAGAACTTTCCTTTCTCTATCCATTTTCTCATTTCTATTTCTGTCACCTTTTTAAAATATGTGTCTAAATTGTTCTCCAAATTGGGTTTTTTAGTTTTACCTTAACTTCCCATTCTTGAAGTATAGGGTTCTACTCTCTCTTGGGGCCTCTGTTGACCTTTTTGCTCCTTCTTTGTCTTTCTAGAACTTCTTCGTTTGGACTGAATTGTGATACCTAGCATTTTCTTCCACCTGTTTATAACTAAACACCTTTCTATCCAAATTTTTTTCTGAAAGCATGTGAGCCACTTATTCAAAAAGGTTGTTAAGGCCCACAAACTTTTCCACCCAGAAAGCCCTTCTTCTATTAGCTTTTGATCCAAATCTTGGTCTAGCTGGCCTTTTTCCAATTCTGTCCTTCGTGTATTTGGATCTTTTCTATTAATTTCTAAAAGTATCTCTCTTAACTTCCTTTCAAAAATTACTGCCTTCTTCTTATCATTTAAGTTTTTTCATATATCTTTAACTATTAACGTTTTTTCCTCTTCCTATTTGTTTTGGTTTGTTGAACAAGATGTTAGATAATCAAAGGTTTCATCATTCTTCTTGCATTTTCTACAGACTATTGTCGGGTATAGGTCCGGCCTGTGTTTAGCTCTCTGGCATATAGTAGGTAATAGATAATTGAAAGCTCTGATTCTAAAGCTCCAGGTATTATTTTCTTCTAGGCTTCTTCCTTGAGCCTTTTGATAGCTCTTTTGATAGGTTCTTAGTAGGCTTTTATATACTCTCCAGTTTATTTATTTAACCTCTAAACTTTCTGCGTTCTTCTTCTGTACCAATATATTGGGCAGCTTACTTTCATCAGCAAAATAAATATACGAAATCTTTCAAAAGAAATTGCATACTGAAATCTTTCAAAAGAATTGCGATCAATACGAAATCTTTCAAAAAAATCGCAATCTTTCAAAAGATTTCGGTATGCAGTTTTTTTGAAATATTTCAAAATATATTGCAAAATATTGCAAAATATTGCAAAATATATTGCGAAATATTGCAAAATAACCAAATAATACATCAGTGAATTATATATACATAATCTTATGTAAGTTATTATGGCCGTAATATAATAAAAATCTTATAATCGATGTAGTATATTATGTAATAAATTACGTTATATTATGGTAATATTACAGTTATTATTTTGAAATATTTCAAAATATATTGCAAATAAAAAATGCAAATTATCTCCTTTACAGAGGTCACAAGAGGTAATATTTTGCATATTTTGTAATCATTTCGCATTGTTTCACAATATTTTGCAAATTTTTGCAAATTTTTAAAATTTTTTAAAAAATAAATAAACAATATACATATTTACATAATCATGCTTTTTTACAGGTTTTCACAATATTTCATATGGTTTCGCAATTTAATATAAAATTTTATATTTTTTTATTTATTATTTTTTATTTTTTTTTATAGTCAAAGTTCCTGCTCTGGGTAGATGTGTTTATTTAATCAAGCCTGTGGATCAAGGGCGCCTCTTTGGGCACCCGATATTTGTTACATGAATGAGGATACAACTAGCCACACGTACAACTTTTAGTTGTCTAATTTAAGTAGTCCGCCCGAAGGTTCTACACTAGTTTTTTATTTATTATTATATATTATATTTTACATTTATTAAATACAAAATTATTACATATCGCTTGCAGTGATCATCCCCAGTTATACAAATTAACAATATTTATTTAAGTAATTATCAAAATTACACAAATTGACATTATTTATTTATTTATTTTTTTTGGTTTTCAAGTTTTTAGTATTTCGTCCAAGGTTGTTTATTAGAATCTCACGATTTTTATTATTTCATCACAGGGCTTTTGGCTTCAGTTTTGCTGAGATCTCATCGTTTTGGCTTGGAAGGTGCCTTTTCACCAGTTTATAAATGGGTTTATCTAGCAACGATAGGTAATATATCATGTAGAGTCAGTGTTTTAGATAGTAGTATGTTAGGTTGGTATTGGATTTATCATAGTAAGGTATTTTAAGTTTGTATTGGATTTATTGTAAATTTATGTAAAAATTTGGAAACTGTACTTACCAGTTCTTGTGATAAAACTTTTTAGATATGTCTATGTCAGTTTTATATCAGATATGTAATAGATATTACACAAGCTGTTGTGAATATCATGAGTTAGCACGGCGAAGCCATGGTAACATATGATGTTCATCATGCATGTGTAATATCTGATATATTTCATAGTTTCTATGCCTATAACGTTTTTAATTAAAATTTTTAATAAAGATATCATATCATGTAAAAATTTTTGATATCTTCATATTATATTATCATAAAAATATCATCAAAAATGTTCATAAGAGAACATGGAATATATCATGATATACTATATTAAAAATTTGAATACTGTCTTAGTGGCTATTTTGATGAGGTGAGTCTTGTTAATTTTTTTGTACTTACCGGCTTTTGTAGATAGGAATATGTTAGGTTGATATTGAATTGATTATTCTTTCTATAGTACTGTAGGACTCCGAAGAACTCTGATACAACTCAGATCTAAGTTTGTATAATTTTAGCAGTATCTTAGCCAAATAGATGTATAAAATAGAGCAAAATTTGAAAATTTACTATATAAAAATGCAACGTTTGATGAATTTCTATGCAAAATTTCCTTTTTTAGAATTATTTGAATTGCATCAGAGTTCTTCGAGGTCCTAGTACTGTCTTATTGGCGATTATAATAAGGTGAGTCATATAAGTTTTGTATTGGATTTATTGTGATTTTATGCAAAAAATTTGAATACTGTACTTACTGGCTCTTGTGATAACTCGGTTGTCTTATGGCTATTTTGATGAGATGAGTTATATTAGCTTGTATTGGATAGATCGTAATTAATTATGATTTATAGTGATTTAATATAACAGTTTAGATTTTGTACTTATCAGCTTTGTAGATATGTTAGGCTAATATTGGATTAATCATGACTTGTATAAGACGCTATCCTACTGGAATTATAATGAGATGAGTTATGCAAGTATCGTATCAGATCTATTGTGATTTTATGCAAAAAAACTTGAATACTGCAGCTTACTGGCTCTTTGTGATAAATTGCTTAGATATATTTGTGTAGTTTTAAATTGGATTTATCATCTTAATGGCTGTTGTAATAAGATGAGTCATGTTAATTTTATATCTGGTTGATTGTGATTTTATATTGATTTACTATAAAAGTCTAGATATTGTACTTACTGGATAGAGTTATAATTGATTATGATTTGTGTAGTGATATGTCGTAAAAATTCGGATACTGTCTTACTGGTTGAGATATAGTTTATGATTTGGAAGACATTTGATAAATATTAGATTAATTATAATGAGATGTGTTATAAAAGAACCTCGAACAATCTAAAATAGCTAACAATTTTAAAAAATTGTTATATATTTCTAAAAATGGAGAAGATCTACAGAAAAATAGGCAAAAATAAGCATTAATATTACTAAATATAGAAAAGATCTATAAAAAATTTGTCAAAAATAAGCAAAAGCAAATTGCCACCTATCTATATATAGTTTGGGGCACATTAATGCACTTGCATAGTACAAGCTCATAGAACTGCATATTGGTTGCGAAATTATTTAAAATATCTTTTTTTTAAAAAAAAATTTTTGTTTTTTTTCAAATATAGTGAATTGTACATGCTTAATTATTAAAATAAAACAATGTTAAAACAATAAAAATAATATAATAAATTAGATTAAAACCTATTTTATTTGACACTAAAAATTTTTTAATAATTAATCAAGAAAAAAAATTTTTTTTAGTATCAAAATTATGAAATCTTTTAAGGTACAAATTTTTCTGTACCAACCCATATACAGTACTTTTCGACATTATTAGAATTATTATCTTCTTTCAAATCTTCTGGCAATTCTTCCTGATCTTTCTGCTCTTCTTCAAAGGTCTTTAAATTTTTAATTAATAGTTTCGCAAAAATTCGAATGTGTTTAAAATAAATTAAAATATAAATCTTTTTTATTACTCACTCTTGGCCTTTTATATGTCTAAAAAATACTTATAAATATTAAATAATTTTGATATAATTGCAACTATATTAAATATAAAACCTTGCTGTTTTTCTTCGAAATATTTTTATGTTTTCTAACGGTTTCTATACTAGGCTAATGCGTAGCATTGTATGGCCAGAACCAAAATATTAAATTTTAAATACTATATTGTATTGGTCATCTCATATATTCTGGCAGTTCAATTGAATAAATTAAAGTTAGTATATAGTAAGTACTAATTTTTTTTCTATTAACTAGCAATTAAAAAAATATATATATTATTTGAATAGCTAGGCAGTATATTTATAAAAAAAATTTTATAATTTGTTGATTTAATTGTTTTTAAATACTTTTTAAATTTATTCAATTTTTAAATTTTAAAAAATTAAAAAAATTAAAAAATTGCTTATTTTTAAAGTTTAACCAATTAAAATTAAGTATTTTTTGTGTTACTACGCAAGTGCTTTGGTGTAACTATCAAAAAAAAGTTTGCAAAATTTTAAACAAAGTTATTATGTACAATAAAAAGTTATACCAAAAATAAAACACTAAATTAATCTAGTTTATTATATAATTTATATAGTAAAAATAATATCTATTTTAGTTAAAAAAACTTCAAAAATCTATAAATTTTTAAATTTTAAAAATTTTAATAATGTATAAACATAAGAAATAATTCTCTAAATTTGAATTTTAATATGATATTAATTAAAATTTTATTAATTATAAATTTCACTAACTTATTATATAAGCATAAATTAATCTAAAAACTAGTATATTTTTTCTTATTTACTAGTTTTTAACCTAAAAATTAAATTAATAAAAGTTTTTTTAAAATTTAAAAAAATTTTATTTTATATATAAAATATTATTAAAAATATTTTGTCTTATAAATAAATTATAATTGCATAATAAAAAAAATAATAATAATTTAATAAGTAAATAAATTTAATATTATTTAATAGACTAAAAAATTGATCATAGAAAATATTTAATATAAATATAAAAAATTAATATTTATAACTTAATATTATAATGTACTGTTTTTTTAAAAGATAAGTTTAAAAAAAATTTAATAAAATAAATTATTATATATAAAAATTTTTTACTTTCTATAGTAATAGCTATGCCAGAATATATGAGATTACCTATACTGTATATAGTATTTATATAATTTTATTTAAGAACCTTATTTGTAAAATTAAATAGTATTAAATACTATTTATAAATTTAATAATTTATTAGTAAAAAAAAAGTACTTGATATAGTAAAATATTATTTGTAAAAAATACTTTATATATATTGTATTATATATTAGAAAATTTATTTTTTTAACAATATATAATTTTTATGCAGTATTAATAATTATCTTTAACATATTTAACATATGGATAGAAATGCTTATTATTGTTAGATAGCAATAAAAATAAAAATGATATGTAAAACAAGACAGATAAATGGCTAAGGATCTTTTATCAATAATTACAATTGCATTATTATATAATTTATAATTAATATTTTCAAGTTTTAGATATTAAAGAAACTAGCTGCATTTTTTCATTTTTTCTTTCTTGCATTCTTTTATATTTTAAAATCTGTTGAAGTCTTTTAAATTTAAATGGTGTAAAAATAATATCATTAAGTGAACGAACTTGAGATATTGCTACAAAAGAAAGCCCAGTAGCAAATTCTTTGCTACCAACATCTATTTTAGCTTTTGGTAGTGTAAGCCCTTGGCTTTTGTGCACTGTAATAGCCCATGCAAGACAGATAGGAATCTGCAAATGTGAACATATTGCCCCTGATTTACATTTTCATTTGCATTGAATTGGCGCAATTGGAACAACATTTATACCATTTACTGTACTTATAGTAGGTCCTGTATAATTATCAAATTTGATAAAAACTGTTTTGAAAGTGAAGGTGGACTTTGCTCTTCTTCAAACAAAATATCTTGAATAATTCCCATTGAACCATTAACTAATTCAGCTTCTGTCTACAGGTTTGCTATAGCATAATACATGCACCTTTGTTTAATAATAATTCTGCTTCAAGACCACCTGCTATGTCAGAATCTGCATTTTTAGCTTCTTTATCTCCTCTATTATGTATTGCAAGGATTTTTGCAACAGGAACATTTAATGATCTTAATTTCTCAATATTTATTCTATTAACATTAGTCCACTTTGTTATAACACATGTAGCATCTGAAAATCTATTATATTCTGTTTTATTTATTTTATTATTAAAACGTGTACTAAGTGTTCTCCAGTCTGTAAGAGTAGATTCACCATTACGCAATTGCAAGAGAATATTTTGAAACTCTTTTTGTTCCTCAGAATTTCCAGATTGACGCACAACTATATCAAATTTATACACTTCCTGAAATTGATTATATGCTACAATACTATCTTTGGATAGTGAATCTTTTAAAATATTTGTAGTAAATATAGAATAATCAAGCACAGGAGGAAGCTGCCCAAAATCACCAAACAAGATAATTGATTTTCCACCAAAAGGTTGGTTTTTCTGTTCAGAAAAAGCTTGACATAATCGCAAATCAATCAAAGCAAGTATTCGATGTCTGATCATACTTTTCTCATTAATTATAAAATATTGTATATTTTGTAATCTATTTTGTAAGCGGTTTATCATATTTTCCTGAAAATAAGCTACCTTTTTTGGGCAAAAAGTTACACAAAAAATCGGAGTAGCTTATTTTCGGGTAAAATCGATTTTTGACCGATCGCAGAAAGTTGCTACATAGTAAAGTCTAAATTTTACTATATAAATCGATAAAATCGATTAGTAACCTTGTTTGGAAGATCAAAATACACTTACTCTGAAATTTTCATTAAGATCGGAGAACTTTTTATTATTTAACTTTTAATTTTTACATTCGATGAATATATTTTTTTAAAAAATTTTAATTTTTTCGCCAAAAGTAAATATCAAAAGTCACTTAATAAAAAGTTCTCCAATATTTATGAAAATTTTATAGTAAGTATATTTTGACCTGCTGAATAAGTTAACTTAATCAATTTTAATCGATTAACTTAGTAAAATTTAGACTTTACTATGTAGCGACTTTTTCAATCGTAGGGGTAGCTTATTTCGGGTTAAAGACGTTTTGGAGTTTTTTGACCAAAAGGGGTAGCTTATTTTCGAAGGTAGCTTATTTTGGGGAAAATACAGTAATCGCTCACCAGTTATGTCAAGATTATTACCAATAGGTACTGGAATAGAAAGAGCTGAATGAATTGTTTCTCTATTAATATTAAAGGATACAACTCTTGTTGGAGCAAGTACTAATACAGGTGAATTGAATTTAGTTTTTGTTAATTCAAAAAGTCGACATCTGATTGCTTTGATTAGTAATGACTTTCCTGTACTAGCAGTTCCCATAACAATAATGTTGAGTGGTTTAATTTGACAATCTGTAAGGATACTATGGTAATGTGATTCTATTCGCTTAAAAATTGCTTTTTGTTTATCATTTAGAATATGATAATCTATAATATTAGTATTAGATATTTCATTTCTCTCTATTTCATTATTCGATTCATTACAACTAGATACTCTTTGCACAAAAGAGTCTGCTTCTCTGAGGTCAGTATCAGAATAATTTTGTCTAACTTCACTAATCCAATCATAAGTTTGATCAATATTACGAGATCCAAGATCAGAAGAACAATCAATTACTGAGTTAGGGCCCATTTCTGCCAAAAGCATCCAATCAAATCGGCATTCTTCTCCTTTATTATCTTCAAATTCTTTTTCTTGACTTTCATCATCTGTCATTTCTCTCATTTCATTATTATCTATAGGGGGCCCAAGTAAGTCCATTGGATCAGCATTAATTTCTTCAGAATAGCGATTATATAAAGCTGACCATGAAATTGTATTATCTTAAGTTAAAAGCTTAATATCTTGATGAGAAACATGAAGAAGAACTTTTATATGGCAAAACTCCTTTCACTCTGGTCCATTTCACAATGGTGATGGTTGTGGCCAAACTCATATAATATTTTTTGTTTTACATATTCTCTATTTGTCACTGCTAAACTTATATGTGAGGTATAATTTATATAATGAGAAATTTTCAAACTCAGAAGGTCTTTCCCAGTATATTTTTAAAGTAGAACGAGTTGTCAATCCAATATTTTCAATTTCTCTAGAAGTTCCTTCTTCATTAACACCAGTACCACGAAGCCAACGAGGTGTTTCATTATTGAGATTTAATGAGAAAAAAGAACGGCTTGAATGATAAAAAGGAATTTCAAGAAGTAGATGACAAGTTTCTTGAGCAGATATATCATGTTCAGCAACACTATAAAGCAATAATTTTTGAACTGGAGCAAGTAATCTATCAGTAGGGTTGCTATTATTAAGTATTTGATTTAATATTTGTGAAAAGGCCTCTGATCGTGGTTCTGATTTACTTGCATATTTGGAAATATATTGTAGAGCTGCATGAATACTAAGAATAGATTTAAGATCAACATTTGCTCTCTATTCTTGTAGTTGAATTCTACTATGAGGATTAATACATGGGTCATTTCTTGCTGTTACAAGCTCTGGATGACCATGACTATCATCATGCAAAAAAGTATAATTACTTTCTTCCTTAGGAAATCCAAATCTGCAGGATTGTTTCCATGTTTAGTACGAAAACAATATGAGGAACTGCATCGTGTATGTCGCTGTAACTTGTTAACTAATTCAATATAATTTTGTATATCATCATGTAGTTCTTCATGACGTTTTTAGCATGGATGATAGTTAGGAACAGGGGCATCAAGTCCTGGGTTAATAGTAGTAACCAGAGAGTCAATATATTTTGTTATCTCTCTTAATGAATTTTCATCTTCTTTTATTTTTCCCATTCAATTTTAGGGACATTTTTTATTTTTCCAATTCCATGTATATGAACACTACCACAATGTTGACATTCAAATCTATACCACCAATCTTTTAAATTCCAATTTTTTATTAGCATACTATTAAAAAAAATCTCAAACCGTTTATTAAAGAACCAAGTAGCAAGATGGAAATTGTCAATAATGCTTTAATGCCGATTTTCATTAGATGGTATAAGTGCATGAAGTTCTGGCCAGTGTAAATCAGCAGCACTAAATTAAACCTTGTGAACCTAACTGTTTAATCATATCTGATAATTTACAATGTCTTGCATTTCAAAACTGCCTTGATCCACGTATTCCTAAACCAAATCTCATAATTTGATCAGCTATATTTGTATTACCATTTGCAATAATTTCCTGTATATCTACAACTGTAAGCTGATTATCATTAAAATTCTGCTTAACATATAATATACTCTTCCTTCTTGTAATGCTCGCCATCTCATTTGTGAATTAAGTGCAAAATACCGCCAACGAGTATGACGAGCAAATCTTCCATCTTTATATTGCAATAAATGCCTAAAGTATTCAGCTGGTTTGATGTTTTTGATACATTCTGAACGAAAATCAGCACTTCCTGTTGAATAAAGAGTTGGAAATGCACATGCAATATATAATAAAGTTTGAAATTCATTAATAGGATTATTATTAATTTTTGGCCATTCAATAGTATTATTAGCTAATAATCTATTAATTGTATTATTTATAGCAATTTCCTCTCGATTATCTGAGGTAGATAAGGTACAAAGGTGTATGTAATTATATTTTTTTCATTGTCTTCATTAAATTTATTATTTATCAATTGATTAACTTGAAGTTGATCATCAATAAACTCGTCTTCTGGTAACAATTAAAGGTTTTCATTATCTATAGTAATTTCTGAATAATAGTTGTTGTTTGCCTTTAGCCAACGCAATGCATAAGCAACTTTATTACGACAAATTTTAAAGTCTCTAAATGCTGTTGGGTCTTTATCAGATTGCCGATGTATAATAAGTACATTTAAAGTAGATGAATGCCAAGGAAGACGAGTTGTAAATTCTTCTACATCTTGAAAGAAATTGATATTATTTTCTCTATATCCATGCTGTCCTCCACGAAGTCTATAAACTACCATTACAGGAAAGGAAAAACTTGTGCAATAAGCATTTCTTCAATTTCTGTTAATTCTTGAAGCTCTTTGGGTACTTCTCCTGGATCTATGTTATTATCAAATAGGAATTTTTTTGGTAAAGTTTTTTTATTATAACAACGACGATATTCTCCTACAACAAGTGTTATTGATGGAAAGCATTCTTTGTATGTAGAACACTCTAAGTGTTTTAGCTTTGCCACTTTATCATGAAATTGACGCAAAAGAACTTTATCAAATTCATCAAGAATTGTAGAAGGCAAGGGCAGGGATATATCTGGTTCATTCATATCTACATCAATTTCTAACTGGAAATCTCTGTTGCTATCATCTGTAAGGTTTGCTTCAAATTCTTCAAGACCTTTTTTAATTTTATGTAATGTATCTTTTGCTCTTTTTTGCTATTTTCTTTCTTGATCATATTCAAGACGAACCTCACATTGTTCATGTGATTCATTTTTTTAGCTTTTACGTTTTCTTAAAGTATCTCGTAAAACTGAATTTTCTCCTGTTTGGTTTTTTACTTCTATTGAGCTTTCTATCATTGGACTTTCTACTATTATTGGGCTTTTTACTATTACTGGGCTTTCTACTATTATTGGGCTTTCTACTATTGTTGGGCTTTCTACTATTGTTGGGCTTTCTGCCAATTTTGGGCTTTCTACTATTGGACTTTCTGCCATAGAGATTTTTTCCATTCTAATTTTAATTTATAAAAATAATTATGAAAAGTTATAATTCTATAAAGTAATAATTAATGATATAATTATGAAATAATGTAATAAATTTTTGTTACTGAATAGTGTGCTTTTAATTAATACTTATTTTTTATATTTATAGTTATCAAAAATTTGTATAATAAAATAAACTACAAAACTTTATTAAAACAAATTGAAGAATTTTTATTTTTTTTTATCACATAAAAATATTATTTTGTTTTATATTTATTCTTGAAATATATTACTTAAATTTACTTTCAATTTTTTAGATGTTTTTAATCTATCACATTTATTCCTAACTTCTTTAATTTCCTTTATTCAATATGTCATATCTACTACACATGCTTTTCAACATTATAATTATAACAATATTACTACAAGTAAAGGCAAAAGAACTAAATAGGCACAAAACGGAAAATTAATAATACTATATATTTAGAAATCATATGAAATTAATTTTTTGTATTATTTTTTTAAACAGTTATCCAATATTACTCTTTCGGGGCTTAGAATGACTATTAATTAAATTTTGATAGTTCTGTCACACTTTTTTTTTATGTCCTCTTCTTTTGAAAAAAATTTATATATCTACTACTACTAAATGATATGTGAATAGTTAGTTTAAAATGTTTGCTTTCAATTATTCCAATTAATCACTTACAACCAGTGTTTAAAATTTGATGTTCTCATGTTCTCATGAGAACACTAAATGTTTTTTAAGAACATTAATATTTAAAATAATGTTTTTTAATTTGAGAACATTTTGTACTGATAAAATGTTCTCAAAATATTATTAGTTTTAGTTTTTTTTTACATATTTGAAGAAAAGATTTATAGTTGCAAAAAGTTAAATAAGTATATTACATTATTAATTCAACCAATTTAAATGTTCTAAGTACTATTAAAATAAGAAAGCCTTTATCTAAAACTTTACTTAAAAGTCCAAGATAGGTTTATAAAATAAAAATATATACATATTTAAAAAATAAAATTCTATATAATGAGAACATTAAAAATTTTTTGAGAACATTAATACTCTAAATTTAGTTCATTTGAGAACATAATTTTGAATTTGAATTTTAAACACTGCTTACAACAAACTGTTTTTAAAAAGGTAAATGAGACATAAAGTTTGAGTTTTTCTTTAAGCTTTTTTAAAAATTTTTGCTAATTTTTAAGTAGTATTTTTTTTTTTGATTAAGTGGTATTTTAAACAACCTTTTTGTTAGGGTCAAGATCTATGAAGTATAGAAATGATGAATGCAATTGCATATGCAAGGCCCGGATCTAGTACACATTAAGAGTATATAATTATAGAGGAAACTTTTAAAAATCGTGCAAACTTAATTAAGTGGAAGATTGCAAATAAAGGGTAAAAAATGATCATTTAATAATAAATCACGGCGGGCATTTACTATAATATTAAAAATTACTAATAGCTGGAATGGCAGTTGACTGCTCATTGCAAATGGTAAAAAAAAATATATTCAGCACAACTGATAAATATACTCAAGTAGTTATTAGTTACCAAGTTAGATAACGTATTGGGGTGTAACATCGACTAATTAATCAAAACTATATCAGTTACATTGATTATTTTATTGTTATCAAATTTTTAACAGTAAAATTAAAATAATTAATCGAATATAAATTTACTCTACTTAATTATAAAGAAAAATGCGAAATTCTAAAGGTATCTCACAAATATTGCACTTATTTTTCCAATGTTTTTTAATTGACAACTGTTTGTCAAAACTTTTTCAAATTAACTATGTTTTATTTTTCGCTAAAGTTCTAATAAGTTTTGATTTATATGTTTAAGATGATATTTTTCATCCTAATTTATGAATTTTTATATATCCTAGAAAACAAATACAGTATTTAAAACCAACATATTTATAAAAAAAATAAAAACATAGCCTTATTCTTTGACTTTATATAAATAACTGGTGAAAATTTTAAGGCAATTGCATACCTATATAATAAGTTGATACATTTTAAAATATCTAAAAATATCGATTTTTAAGTATATAGGCATAAATCATAAATTATTATTAATAATATCTATATAATAAAATAATAATGTAATATAAAGTCAAACAATAGCGATAGTATAATTTAAAAGTCTATTATGACAAATTGATGATGTAATCGTACATGAAATTAAATAAATAAGAGATTTGTAAGATCGAACATTAACTTCTAATATTTCTTGAATAAAAACAACTGTAATTAATAAATAGTGTAGTATACATCTTTGTAATGTAAAAAATCTGCAGTATGATAAATTACATAGCTAACTGACATAGTTTTTGATTAAACATGTTTAGAGATTTGGGTGATCTGTGAAAAACTGGGAACTGAATAAATGATAAGTATCAGTTTCCATTCTTTCTTCTTTTTCTGAGATTTCTTTTTTTTCAAAAATAAGAACTTACATTTTTTTTCTGCTTTTGGAACTGTTGTAATGATAAATGAGCGCCCAAAGATTTGAGCAAGGCAAAAAGCCATGAAACTGAGATAAATGATAGGTACTAGTTTATATTCTTTTGATATAGGGGTTTTTTTTTCAAAGAACTTATAATTTTTTATTTGTGGGTCTTTGCTTTAATAAGTCTTTACTTCAATGCGAATTAGAATTGGAAGAAACTATAATTTCCATTTTCTTGTCTTATTTCTTGTTTTGGATTCAATTTTGTTAAATTACATTACCATTTTCTTCGTAGGTCTTTGTTTGACAATGGCAGTTAACTTAAAGAAGACAGGATATTAGATAAATTTGGATTCTTCAATGACAAGAAGGATTTTGAAACAGCATAAGCTGTAATCTTTTTCTAGGATGAAGATAATAATATTTCCTTTACTAGCTTTAATTCTGAACTTCATGGGTGCATGTGTGAGGTTGTAGAGAAACTGAAGGCGTTGCTTACAAGATTTTTATTGTTGAACTTATGAATTGAAATAATACAATTATTTAGAATAAGCTATTCAGATTTATGAAGTACCGTATTTTCCCGAAAATAAGCTACCTTTTTTTGGGCAAAAAGTTACACAAAAAATCGAGGGTAGCTTATTTTCGGGTAAAATCGATTTTTGACTGATCGCGGAATGTTGCTACATAGTAAGTCTAAATTTTACTATATAAATCGATTAAAATCGATTAAGTAACCTTGTTTGGAAGATCAAAATACACTTATTTTGTAATTTTCATTAAGATCGGAGAACTTTTTATTATTTAACTTTTAATTTTTACTTTCGACGAATATATTTTTTTAAAAAATTTTAATTTTTTCGCCAAACGTAAAAATCAAAAGTCACTTAATAAAAACTTCTCTAATATTAGAAAATTTTATGGTAAGTGTATTTTGACTTGCTGAATAAGTTTACTTAATCGATTTTAATCGATTAACTTAGTAAAATTTAGACTTTACTATATAGCGACTTTTTCAATCATGGGGTAGCTTATTTTCAGGTTAAAGACGTTTTGGAGTTTTTTGACCAAAAGAGGGGTAGCATATTTTTGAAGGTAGCTTATTTTGGGAAAAATACGGTAGCCACTGGTAGCATTCTTTTGTTTTGTCTGATCATTTTCATTTTAGAACCGTTTTAGGCAAAGTACTATTATAATAGGTTCTAAAAGATTTCCAAATACAAAAAATGTAAAGGATTTAATCTTTGTTGTCAAAGTACTCTGCAAAGCTTTAATCTTTTCCAAAAGCTAAAATATATTAATTTAGTAAAATGCAATAATTAAAAAAAGGAAAATAATTTAGAAATATTTTTAAATATTTCGAATATATTCAAAAATAAGAAAAACATATAAATTAAATAAAAAGGTTTTACTAGTCTATGAAAATTCTTCAGATAATATGGGCCCTCAAAAGTAGAAACCAAGGAATTTGCCTGATTATGGGTAAGAATAGGAATTAGTTAAAAATTTTTAGTCAATTAGTTAGTCAACTAAAATTGTTAGTTATCGACTGACTAAAAATCGACTAATCGACCATCGGGAAAGTTTTTATAGTGCAAATCTGCGCAGATTTTTAAAAAAAACAATTATCAAAAATTAATGCAGATCTGCAACCCTGCCGGCGATCGTTGAAGAAATTTTTTTTTGTTTTTTGCGCAGATTTAATTTTCTGCGCAGATTTTTAACAATTAACAATTCAATAATCTGCGCAGATTTTTAACAATTAACAATTCAATAATCTGCGCAGATTGTAAAAAATAAAAAAAAAATAACAAAAAGCGAATAATAAAAAATTACTATCATATATGCTCACCTAAATATTAATAAATATTAATTTTTCATATACTGTATTAAAATAATAAATTCAATATTCATATATTTTAACAATTTAATTTATTACACAAAAAAATTAAAAAAAAAATACAAAAAAAAATTAAAAAAAATACTGTACAAAAAATAAATACAAATTATAATATAAACCCGATTCTAACTATCACGCTA
>QKWP01001983.1:26776-37153 GCA_003550325.1 Gigaspora rosea
AAACTGTATAACCTATCTTAAATACTAAAATTTGATTGGCCACGTGCATTTAGGGAGGTTAGTGTGATATAAAATGTTATTCAAGAGAACATGCATTTACAGAATATAGAACGTGCATTTAGCACTAATAACATTTTACGGAATAGAAAAAAACCTGCATTTAGAGAGGTATTGCATTTATGGAGGTTGCATTTATGGAGGTCTGACTGTACTTTTTAAATATTTTCACAGATTTTTGGCAAAAAATCTGCGAAGAACTGCAAAAATCTAAATTTTTGAAGATTTTTGCAATTTTTTAAACAAAATTCTGCACTTATTTGATAAATTTGAACATTACTGCAGATTATTAATGTTTTTATTTTCCCAATGCTAATCAACTATTCAACTAGTCAACTATTTGACTAGTTGACTATTCGATTAGTTGACTAATCGACTAATCGATTAGTCAATTAGTCGATTAGTTGACTAATTAATTAGTCTACTAATCAATTAGTCGATTAATCGATTAGTAGATTAGGCAATTAGTCAATTAATTGATTAGTCGATTAGTCGATTAGAATATTAGGAAATAGATGATGATTAATTACTGGTCCGGATAAGATCTGCAGTATTTTATATTAGAATTTGGGACAAATTACTATGATTTTTATTATATACTGGAATCTGATGTCGGTCCAATGAAAAATATTTTTTATTAAGTTAATAGCCCATGTCAATTAATTAAAAGTTGTAAAGCTCACTGAGACGCATCTAATAGTGGTTAGATCATTCAAATCGGCCTAGTATACGCTGAGATATCACTAAAAAACGATTGGCCAACTATATAAAATTCTATGTAAACAAACTAAAAATTTTATATAGTTGGTCAATCGTTTTTTAGCGATATCTCAGCGTATACTGGGCTGATTTGAATGATCTAACCAGTATTAGATGTGCATTAGTGAGCTCTACAACTTTCAATTAATTGACACGAGCTGTTAACCTAATAAAACAAATACTTTTCATTGGACCGACATCAGATTCCAGCATACAATAAAAATTTATATTGTACTTATCCCCAAAATTTACTATTGTCCCAATACTGTCCCAATATGGCAATATTGCTGATCTTATCTGGATCATCAATTAATAGTCTTTATTAATAGACAAGTAACCAAACTAATTGACTAATCAACTAGTCAATCAATCGACTAATCAACTAATTGACTAATCAACTAATCGACTAATCAACTAATCGACTAATCAACTAATCGACTAATCAACTAGTCGACTAGTTGACTAATTGACTAATCAACTAATCAACTAATTAACTAGTCGACTAATCAACTAATCGACTAATCGACTAATTGACTAGTCAACTAGTCGACTAATCGACTAATCGATTGACTGACTATGAAAAAATTTAGATGATTAGTCGACTAATGACTATATGATTTCTATTCTTAATCATGGGTTTTGAGAAAATCAGCAAAATCTATTTTGTTATACAAAATCAAACAATCTAAAATTAGGTTATTCATGATTAACAAACCTGTTTAAACAGGATTATTAGATCTGTAGATTCTGTATTACTATTAGTAAATCTCAGTAAATCTATTTTTAGATTATAGCATCAAAAGCTTTTAACCGTTGTATTACAAAAATTTATTAAGTGATCAGACTTTCATTATTAAGTAAAAAAGATTGGGCCTAAAATTTTACACCTAATCAATCAAACAGGTCAATTTTCAAAAAATAGTCAAATTCCTTGGTTTCTACTTTTGAGGACCCATATGAATTCTACTGAATCAATGTAAACTTTCGTAAATTATCTTTATAATTCGCTTGTACATAATTTTCTACTTCTAATTTTATCTGGTCTTCTTTAGGATAAATAAATTTTTCAATTAATATTTTAGTTGCTCCTTTAATAGTATCCTTTAATAAAATTTATTAAATGATATTTATAAATATTAAATAACTTTTAAATGATTTATAATATTATTAAAAAAAAATTTAAACTTAAATAATTATGTTTTTTTATTAGTAAAATCAAAATTATTATCCATTTTCTCCTCCATTTCTTTTAACTGATTTTCTAGTCTCCTGTTTTAAAGTTTTTGAAGTTGGTGAAGTATTTCTCCTTGGTTTTCGATAATCTTAGCTAAGGTTCTCGCTTGTAATTTTATTTAAATATATTATAATTAATAAAATATTAAAAAATTAAAAAGAATTATGTTTAAAACTTTTAAATATATTCAAAAGTATTTGAATTTTTATAAGTATTAGAGCCACCAATTCCAAGATTATCAAATCTTTTTGAAAAGCTTTGAGTTAGTTCAGAACCTTTTGTTGCTTTTAGAGATTTCTTTCCCTTATTAGACTTCTTGCTTGAGGCCTTCTTTGCACTTTTTTTTGCAGCAACTTTCATTCCTTTAAACATTTCTAAAATACTTTAAAATAAAAAATAATAAAAAAACTTAAATGAAGTTAGTAGTATAGTTAGTATTAAATAATAAATGAAAGACTTAAAAATTTAAAAAAAAACTAAAATAAATAAAATGCTTTAGAAATAAAGAAAATTTTAATAATAAATAATTAAAAATAGATGGAATATTTCGAGAAAAGTTGTTTAAAGTTGCTTAAAGTTTAAACTGTGCGCAAGGTTGCAAAATGTTGAAATATAAACAATGAAAACAATGTTGATTGTCTATCTAATTATATACTATTTATAGTAATATTTTCTAATTGTATCCTATTTATAGTAATATTTTATTAATTCTAGGTGTCGCAGAATTAAGCCAAAAATACGCAAAATTCTATTAATAAAGCTGCAGCAGCTAACTAAGTGAAAAATGTTCCTGAGCCAATTTTACTATTGAGCAGATTTATTTTTTAAAAAATTTCCTTTTTGGTGGCTAAAAAATTAAAAAATTTTAATTTCTGACTAAAATTAAGAATTTTGAAGATTATCGGCCTAGGGATGCATTGGTCCTAAAAAAGACCGGTCCAGGACCGGTCCCAGACTAGGACCGATAAGGATCAATTAAGGACCGTGGGACCATTAAAGGACCAGTCCTGGGACCGGTCCTTGTAAACATAACTGTGATATTCATATCACTCAATCAAAATTCTTGATCAGGTGTAATGTAGATCATATGATGTTTGTTTACATCTGACAGTAAACAATTACGTCATTTTTGGCCAATAAAATCTTATGTATTAAAATTGACATAATCATTAAAGGACCGTAAAGGACCGTTATGGGACCGAAGGACCAGACCGGACCAGGACCGTAAATACTATGATAATAGTCCTCTTAGGGACCCGGCCAGACTGGACCGGACTGATGCAACCTATATCGGCCTAAATTACTTAATGCAGTTTTATTATATATACTTTTTGCATATTATTGAACATATTCTAAATGTGAATTATTTTTTAACATTATCTTACTTTCTAAAATAAATATAATATTTTAAATAGTTGCGCATATGTTTGCATCTATGTTCAAATAATTTTAATACATTTATCACACTATATTTAAAACAGAAAAATGTTAATGTAACAATTTAATATATATTATAAAAATAACTATAGCAAAGGTCTTTTCAATTTTAATAGCTCCTTATCTTGTTTAGTGCATCGAAAGTGCATTGGGATTGCCAAGTGTAACTCAGGTTTGCATAATGAGAGCATCTTCCTGCATTGCGAATACAAAGTAAAATTTCCAATTATATAACATAATTAGAAATTTATATTGTACTCGCAACGCTGGAAGATGCTCTCTTTATGCAAACCTGGGCTCCTTTTGATGCACTCCCAATGAACTAAAGCAAGGTAGAGCAGCTGTTAAAAATCGAAAAAGGCCTCTGCTAATAACACCTAGTTTGCATTAATTTGAAATAATTCGCAAATTTTCGAATAGAGTTAAATATTTATATAGCTTTAGAATAAATCTATTTAATTCAAAATGCATTGCATTAATTTAAAGTTTATGAAATCAAATGTATTATATTCATTAAAAGAACTAGATAGATTAAATTTAGTCTTTAGATATAAATAAGATAAAATGTCTTCTTTGCTCTTTGTATTAAATTTTTCAATTCAATTAACTTTTATATACTTAAAACATTTCAAAACTTTTAAAGTTATAAATTTATTTTCTTAAAAATGTCTAACTTTAAATGCACTTTCTGCCCAAGTACTTTTGCAAATTGCAATGGATTATCTAAACATATGAATATTTGTGTTCTTACTGCCAGTAAACATGAACAGCTCTTTGCAAATAATCCTGCTCAAGTTCGCAATTATTCAAACCAATTAAACAAAATTAAAATAAAATTTTTGATATTAATGAATATAAATCAGATAGTAAATTTTCCACCAAAAAGATATCATTTAAAGATATCAAGTTTCGCAAATCTTTGAAAGTAGTTAAATATATTCAATTCAATTCTAATAGTAATCTTGATAGTACTCTTGCTAGTCCTTTGTATGTATCTAATACAGATGAACTTGCTAGTGGTTTTGATAATATATTATTTGAATTAGATAATTCTAATATTAATTCGAACATGTTTGAAGTTGACCCAACTTCTAATTTACTTGATGATCTTGAAACTACTATTGATAATGATCAGAAATTTTCTAATGAAATTTTAAATAATTCTATCTACTTCAAACATATCAAAGCTCTTCTTCAGATGAAGAAATTGATCAGAAACATGAAAAATTTCCTAATGAAGCTTATGCTGACTTAATGGTTTTGGTTACTAAATATAAATTAATTAATGTAGCTGGAAATGCTATTATTTTATTTTTTTAATAAGCATTCAAAACATTCAAAATCACTATTACCAAAAAATATTAGACAAGGAAAAGAGATTATGAATAATATTAAATCTAACTTGTTATATAAAAAAACCAAAGTACTGTATTAGGTCATAATGATACTGAGTATTTCTTATACCATATGCCATTAATTAGCTGTATTGAAAATATATTAAAATTCCTGATATAGCACAAAATTTAGAATTTGAATATAAAGAATTATATAAAACTACAGAGGTATATAACTTTTAATATTATTTGTAAATACAATATTTATTTTGTTTTTATTAATCTATTTTTATTTTTTTTAAAGGATGGTAAAGAGATTATTTATAAAGAGCAAAATAATAGAATGTGGTGGAAAACTGCTCAAAATTCTTTGCATATAGAATCAAAACTTTTATCAATTATTTTATATTCAGACACAACAAATTGTGACACATTGGGTAAAAGTCAGCTTCACCCAATATATATGTCACTAGGAAATATACCTACATGGCAAAGAAATAAGCAGAATGCAAAGACTATACAAAGCAGTTATTGGGTTATTTGCCAATAATTAAAACATCTACTAAAAATAAACCAATAGTTAGACAAACTTTTTATAGATATTTAGAAGTTATTTTAATCCTATTCAACAGTTTTTGCATTCTGGTATAAATTTGTTAATTAATAACAAAATTGTTTGGACCTTTCCAAAAGTTTCAATTATAATTGCAAATTGGCCGGAAGCTGCAACATTTTGTCTGACTTATAAATTAACAAATTCAAATCATTTTTGTTTAGTAAATAGAGATAATTTGGCAATATGACCCGTTCTAAACATGATTAGGTGCTTAGAAATCATGAAAATATGCGAAACTGTCTTAATAATAGTGAAGAAAATTCAGTATATATAGAATCCATACCAAATTACTTTTAGAGCTTTAAGTAAGTTTATTGTTTTATTTATTTTATTTTATTCTAATAATTTCGAAATAATTTAAAAATATTTGGAATACTAAAATATTTAAAGAGTACAAAACAAACTTTACTTTAGATACTTATTTTAGATTTAAATAATTGCGAATTATTTTAAAATGGATCAAAATATTTTAAATATATTTAGAATTCAAATACAAATTTTACTTTTACGATAATTAATTAATGCTATTCATTTTGCAACCATGTGAATAATATTAAACTATTTTGAAGTTTTAAATATTATAACTATACAATATATAATTATTATTAATATTTATACTTTTATTAATTTTAGTGATATGAATATTTATGAAGCAACAGTTATTGATAGAATGTATCATTTAGATTTGGAATTATTTAAACATCAAATTAATTTTACATGCAGTCTATTAAAAGAAAAATATGGAGCTTCAATTCTTGATACTATTGATAATAGATTAGCTAATATTCCAAGATTTTCAGAACTTAAATTTTTAAAAATAGTATTCAATCACTTTGCTAGAATTACTGCAAATGAGTATCGTGACCTTATAAAGGTTATGATATTTGTTCTGGACAACCTGAATATTGGCAAATCTATTCAAAATAAGTTATTGAAGCTTTATAAAGATTGGAATAATATGTATCTTTTAAGTCGATATGAAGAATTTACTGATAGCGACTTAAAAGATTTTGAAGTATGTAAATAATTTTGCAACTTTGTGAATATTTTGGAATTATTTGAAAAATTTAAATTAAATAATTTTATCATCGAATATTAATATAGTTTATTTTATTTAGAATCTAATAATAAATTGGGCTCAACAATTTACTAAACTTTTTAAAACAAATTCTGCTTCTAAATTAAAGTTTTCAAAATTGCATTCATAAATCTATCATACTACTAATTTAATTAAAAAATATGGTTGTTTGAATGAATTTTCTACTGAAACTTATAAAAGTCTTTATAAAGATTTTGTTAAAACACTATATTATTTAAGTAATAAACAAAATATAGATGATCAAATAATGAAAATAGTAATAATTGTTTAATTATAATAATGTTTATAATATTTTTTTAAAAGTTAACTAAATTTATTTATATTAAATAGATTAAATATAGGCTATTGCATCAAATTTGTTATCAAGCAAACTAAAAAATTCCAAAACTATAAATTCTTTTAAATTTACTAATTTAATTTGGACATTTGGTTTCAATAATCTTAGGAATTTATTGATCACAAATTAAAAAATTATAGGCCAAATTCTAAAATATATTTTGGGCTTAAATATTTATTAAAATATTTAACTATATATTTTAGTTCAACAAACCAAATTAATATAAATAATTATATAATTAATATATATAGTTCAGTAACTTTAAAAAATGGGTCTATAATTCGAGCAACAGATAATTTTTATGGAAAAGCCTAGTATAGCAATGTAGCAGTTGCTATAAATTCTGAAGAACTATTTGAATATTTGACAGATGAAGAAATTTGTTATAGACAGGTACAGTATTTGTTGTATTTTTTTTAGATTTTTTAAAATATTAAATTTTTAATATTTAATTTTTTATTAATCGAAGTTGAAACTACTGAGGAAATATGAATAATCTCGTATTAATTTAGTGGTATGATTTTAAGTCTACAAGGAATCAATATCATTAGATTAGGGTACAAAATGGGCCAGGCCGGATTGGGCTTTCTTAGACCCGAAACAGAGGCTAAAAAATTTTTTAGGCCCGATTAAAGCCCAAGCCCGACAAAAAGCCCACTAAACAAACCGGGCCAGGCCTTATTTTAAATTCAGCCCAAGCCCGGTCTGGCCCGTATTTCATATAGATTTGACTAATTATATAAAAGCAAGACTGTGTGTTTGCAAATTAATTAGACCATTTTGAGAGCTGATAGTATAGTGTAAAAAACTGATAGCATGAATGATAATATGATTGAAACATGCTCATATATCTTCCTCAATGCAATTAATTTATAATTGTGTTGGTTGCTCAAGTATTAGCAAACATCTTTATCATTATTACCATTTAGCAATTATTGATTTTACAAATTAAAATAATAACAATAATAATAAGAAGAATAATAATAATAAATGATGAATCGGATAAAGCAATCTACAATATTCCAATTTTTGCTTCTTTTTTAAAATTTACTAAACCAATAGAACACGGATCTAATAATGGTCCAAAGTGACTAAATTTTACGCTTTCTACAATTGTAAAATTTGTAGATAAATTATGTGAGGTAAGCTATAGTATAACACTAATGTCGTGCATATAAGCCCATAACCCTAATGCTAACATTCACTTACATTGTTATACTGACTTTGTCCACCAGACATTGCATAGATAAGTATTCACATTGGCTTGAAAGAAAGAGTCCTTGCTACACTTTGGACAACAAAATGTGTTTTTTATTTGTAGTGAAGATCTTTAACGCCAAGTAGATAATTAAGTACAGTAACACATTAAAACCAAATAAAGTTTGTGTATACATATAACTCACCTTTAGAGTTTACCGAGTCTAATCGGGTATATTCACAAAGTTTCGGGACTAGCCTGGTATTTTTTAGGCCTGATTTGAGCCTGGCCCACTTTATAAAAATGTGAACCCGAAACTAGGCCTGAGCCCAGCTCGGCCCACTAATTTCCAGGTTTAGCCCGGCCCACTCTGCACCCTACTAATAATTATTTAGTAAATAAGTATATTTTCTAATAAAATTAAATCAATTTAGAAATTAAAATAGTTAGAAATTTTTTGTATTAATTAAATACATATAAAATTCTATAGAGTAAAAATCTGTAAATTTAAAATTTAATATATTAAACTATTTAAAAATGATATTAAGTATAAAAATTTAAGGCCTAAAAATAAACATTATGCAAAATATTTCACATGATATTGAATAAATTTACAAATAATTCAGAACACATATTTTACAATTATAATTAATTAAGGGGTTATTTAAGATGTGCACATGCACAGCTGTGCACCCCTTTATGTTCTAAAATTTTACTAGTATTACCCCAGTATTACCCCTATTGCAATCTCAAAATTTTACTATGATAACCCCTAATGCACTTTTAACAAAAAATGCTTCTCTCGCGATGGTACCTTTAAATTCTAAATTTAATTTTAAATATACTTTTAACCAATCCTAACCTTAACTCTAACCCTAATCCTAATTATTGGTTGTATTTGTTACTAGGGTGCACAGCTGTTCTAATTATTGTTTATATTTGTTTTTATGGGGTGCATAGCTGTGCACGGTGTACAAAATTAATAAACCCTTAAATTAAAATATTACTAAAGTTTAAAAACTTTTAAATTATTTTAGAATAATTTGAAAATATGACATATAACTTAATAAACGTAAATATTTTCATGCGATAAAATATTAGAATTAAATACTATAATATTCATAGTACTAAACTAATTCGAACTAATTCGAATTGATTAAACTTTGACAAAATTAAAGTATTTAATTATATTAAGACAAACGAAAAAAATATATTAAATAAAAATTAAAATAATAATATTATATAAATATAAAATTAACTATCATAAAAAAGAATAAAAAAATATATAAAAATATATAAATTAAAAATAAAATATATATAAAATAAAATAAAAAATATAAAAACATAATAGAAATAAAAAAAAATATATATATATAGTATATATGTAATAAAATAAAAAAATATAAAACCATATATATAAAAAAACAAATGTATAAAGAATAAAAAAGTAAAAATATTATCAACTTTTTCTGATGATCACTTGGTTCAAATTTCTGATAGAAGAAAAAACAAAAAGTTTCTTGTTAGAAAGTTGCCTATACGTTATGTATAGTAGGATAACAACAAAGATACGGTTTTTATAAAAGTCAACAGCTCTCTCTTCCGGGACTTCTTTGTATATTCAGTATGCAAGCCAGAAGCGTTCTCTTACAAGATAACTGGCAGGAGGTGGCGCCCTTGTACAAAAAATTTTGGTAGAGATATAAATATAGTATCTTCATCGATGAAGATCTTTGTGGTAAAACAGTGGTGAACAACAAGAAAATGAGTTTTATCTTTTTATACTTTCCTTCAAGTTTGTTTCAAGCATCGTCTTTCGCCTCTTTGGATTTTTCAAAATTTTTGCCAAAAAGTGGGCATCCTAGCCTACCCTCTCCAAAAGATTGGCAGTGTTTACTCTTTCCAAATTGGGTATGCATCCCCAGACTGGAACCAGCACCATCACGAGTAAGTTTGGTTATTAAATAAACAATGAATGACGTGTTATAGAATCTTGGAGGGCACGTAAAGAATTTCTTACTTGGTTACAGAGTTTGAGACATAGTTTTTTGTTCTTTTTTGTACATATAACACTTTGGTAGATATAGTCTATGCAGTGTTATATAATTTTTATAGTCTAGTGTAGGCTTAATAACACCTTCATAATCTATTTTTTCTTTGCTTTTTCTTTGGTTTTTCTTTTTTTTTTTTTTTTTGATGTATAATTTTGGCTTTTTGATTAATATTGTTGGTAGGGTTCCACAATTTGATTTGATCTTCAAATACAAATATTTGAATCAAATATTTGATCAAATTCAAATTTGACT
>QKWP01001983.1:64801-95599 GCA_003550325.1 Gigaspora rosea
AAAAAAAAAGCGATTTATATGTGAATTTCCAACTTTAGAGGTATCTTATATCATCAATCACATGGATACCGTCATAGAAACCTAATTTACCTGATTATTACTGGTAGGGTTTCTTGGCGCATATGAATTATCTTAATATCGATAGATGTTCAATCAACAATAACCCGACTTATGTACCCCTATTAATACGGTATACCTCCCGTATAGAAGTACCCCGGGTACATATTTGAGATATGGAAGTACCAGGGTACATATGTCCGAATTTTACGGTAATTTATTTCGAAAATACTAATTTTGTAGTAATAAAAAATAAGATCAATAGATGCCATATAAAACCAAAAATGCGAACAATTTCAAATTTTTTTAACACATTAAATGAATTAAAGATAAAAATATTTCGACTATTTAATTGTAATTTTCTTATATATTTTATTTCAAATTAATGCGAACTTATACTCATATTTAAGTTTATAAGAAGAATTTATTAAATAGTCTAATTTAAATTTCTAGAATATTGATAGTTAGTTTAATAATTTGTCACTCGCATTTTTCAATATATTTAATATTTTAAAATATTCGAAATATTATATAAGAAATTTTGAAATATTTTAAAATATCTTACGCAATATTTCGTAATTTGTATATTTTGCAAGTTTTCAAAATATTTTATATAATATTATAGTTTTTTTATATTTTGTAAATTATTTCGAAATATTACGTTCTATTAAATTTGCTAATGTACCAATACAAGCAATTGAAGAAACATATTGCGAATACAAGACAATACTACAAAAAACAAAAAAAAAGTAGCACAGAGAGTAAACAAGAGATTACAAATATGGAAAAAAGGTTTATTATGCATAATATATCATCAACATATATCAAAAACATTAACGTATCGAGTGAGATAGATTAACCTTACTTAAGAAAGTATAGATTGCAGATGCGACTATTGTTAGTTTGTGTCTTAGTTTTGAGAAAAAAAATGTAAATATTTAAAAAATTCACCAAGATATTGTAAAATATTTTTTTGGTTAAATAATTTCTTTAAAATTTAATATTTTTAGCTTATCATACATATAAATGTTGTATATATATTTTGAATTTAATAAAGAAACTGAGGATAGACCTCACTTTTAAAAAAAAAAAATCTTTATAGTATTTTTTTTTTTTTTTTTTTTTTTAAAAGTGAGGTCTTTCCTCCGTTCCTTTATTTGAATTATGTCAATTTAAATGTTGTTACAACTTGAATTTATATTTTTCTATGGGGAAGGGGTGATAGAGCTACTTTACTCCAGACCTAAGACTTTACTAGTTAGGTCAAGGACCTCTAGGTTATGCTAGCTATTTGGTTGGGTGAGAGGTTATGACTGATAAACTTTTTTACCCATCTAAAGTAATTGTAATGTTTTAGTGATTTTGGTTTTTCAGTCATTTGAACTTGCTGGTTGTTAGGAGTGTTTGGGTCCGTATGTCGTATGGTTATGTGTGTTGAGGTATTGATATTTGTTCTACTTTCTAACCAACAGGTTTCGTATAGTTTTTCGATCAACTCGTGGTAGAAGTGTGGGGTAATAGATAGCGCTTGTTGAATTTGATTTAGAGGAAGGAGAGATTGTGATGTTATTGCTGAAATAGGGATTTCTTTTTCTAGGTGTATTTGTCGGAGTTTCTGTATGTAGTGGCCAGGGTTAAGCAGAGAGATTTGGTGTTTCGAGGTAATTTCGTTTATTGTTTCGGCGACAACTGCTTCGAAGGACTTGGAGTTTTTGGAACACAACATCCAGTGTAGATTATTGTCTTCTTGAATTTTACATGCTGTACAGATTTGATTTTTATATTTGTCGGGATGTCTAGAATGTAAATTATTGAGAGTGGGTAGTTCGTTAGTTAAGATTTTAATTTTAAACGATTTTATCTTAGATTGGGTCAGATGAGTTTGTCTTGTTAACGGTTTGCCGTGATAGTTAATGTTTCTATAGGTTAGGTTCCAATTAATTTTATTGACTTCTAAGTTCCACTTTTGTATCCTATTCTGTGAAAGCCATTCATTGATATTTTTTGCTTTGTGTAGATGTTTTAGGAGGTGGCGCGCGGTAAATGGAGCTGCTTGTTGATGAAGGTAAACTTGGTATAGGTTCACTAGAAAGGATGGTGTAAATTCGACATAGTGTGTTTTTTCGTTGTGCTCTATGTTGGTGTTTTGATTATGGGTGATCTCATAGTGTAGTTTTTTCCTCTCGTTTATTGCATTTAGATTTAAGTAATAAGGTGCGAGGTCCTGGTATATGATTTCTTTTGTTTTATTTACTGGTTGTGTTTTGGCCTTATTGTAGATCTGGGTTGTTCTTGTGTTGCTAGTTATTAATTCCGCTTTTGATTTAACTGGGAGAACGGCGCTAATTATGGTTAGACAAGTTAATATAAGTTTATCAGGAGATGACCATGTCTCATTTTTAATGGTGACGTTCCAGGTGTGGTAGTTTTTCTTAATCGAAATTGAAGCTATGTATGGGTTAACTTTTGTGTTAGTATATAGTAGTACTTGTAGCTTTCCAGGATTACTGAACGTTAATTCGTTGTATTCATCTAGTATCTCTTTTTGGAGGGTGTTAAATGCTTTAGCAATTTGGTGCATAGGATAATGTCTAGGTGGAATCGGAATAGTTGTCTTGTTAGTTTGCCGTGGGTGGGGTAGTGGAATTTCGTCTTTTCTACCGTGCCAGTATTTTTTAGAGTCAACGACTATCTTGTACATTGCTTTGCTTTGTTTGGTGATTATACAGTTTGTTGAATTTCCACTATCCGAATGAGTACATCCCTTGCATCTCGTGAGTTTGTTTGTAAGATGATTGAGTTTGTAATGCCGAAAGGATGTATTGTTTTCCGTCTTTGACGAGATTTTTCCCATGATATACTTGGTAGTAGTTGTCCAGTTTTTTGAGTTGTCTTGCAGTGGTTGCCAAGTAAAAGGGTTTGGGTCGATTAAGGCCAAAGCTGGATTAGTTTTTTCTTGTATAAGGTTAGTGATATATGCAAACCATTTCGGGATTATACCACGCGGGATTTTCTGTATGTTGTGATGGAAATGTTTCCATTGTAAGATTTCTGTATTATGGTAGTTTGTAAATTGTTCGATCGAGTAGATATCGTTCTTATTCAGATGTTGTTTAATCATTACTCTTCTGGGATGGTCCGTTAGTATCGTGTTGATTGAAGTACCGAGGTGTTTATATGGAATGGGTTTTGTATGATTTGTACGGTTGATTTGCATTTCTTTGGAATGAAGTAGTAGAATAATGCCAGCAGTGAGAGAGTAGTGTTCTGGTTTAGGTATCACTGTGCATTCACTAAAGATGGACTGGTTTGTATTGGCTTGGTTTTGGATTTGTTGTAACCTCACGGCTAGTGTGGATTGATCAAAGTTCTGGTCATTCAGTGCACGATATAGGTTATTTATATGTGCTGTACTCTGCACTTGTTCTACTGAGTTTAGTCCATAAATATGGGGGTTATACAGGGTTGATAAGGGTACACTACGAGCGAGTGATGCTTTGTATCTGGTAATATTTGCCAGGTCTCAGTCGATGCGTTTACAGGTTGATGGGGATAGAAGGGTGTTTTGAATCCTATAAGCCAGTCGAGTTAGTATGAAAGAGTTGATAATGTAAATAGATTGTTTATCGGTTATCCGCGCCCTTTGTAGTCTTTTAACACTAATGTTGACTTCATGTTGAATTTGGTTTTGGATGTATTTGTGGCTTCGATTTCTTGTGAACCATACTCCTAGGAATTTGAGCAAATCATTCTTGTTGATATTAAATATTTGTCCATCTTGAAAGGTAATTGGAATAATGTCGTTTGGATTGGTGTGGAAAAGAGTCGATTTATGTGGGTTAATTTTTAAGTTTGACATCTTATAGAATGAGCTTGCGGTTGTTAATATTTTTTCTAGTTTGTTACGAGAAGGTGCAATCCAGGTGGTATCATCCATATAGGCTAGTACCGAGGTTGAGACTGATAAAACTTTGGTTGGTTGGAGGGGTATCTGAGTAGCCATGGTGTAGCCCAGAAATGTATTATTTATTTTTCGTATGAGAGGGTCGTAGTATATACGCCACAGGATCGGAGATATAGTCTCTCCTTGATTGATCCTATCTTCAACTGTATAACTATCCGTTCTTCCCAGTGTAGTTATGACTTGATTGTGTCTATTTCTGAAAATGTTCATGATGACATTAGTGAATTTAGTTGGCACTTTAATTCTGAGAAGCGCTTTTTCGAGGAGGGGGAGGTGTACTGTATCGTATGCTTTGGACATGTCTTGCGACATTATCCAGAGTTCCTTTTTATAAATCTGTGCGTGTTCGATAATATGACTAAGTTGTTGAATAGGTTGTGATGTTGATGTCAAAGGTATTGCGACATTATTAGCATAGGATAAGATATGATATTTAGTGAAGATCAGATTTAGCCTGTTGGTCATAATTTTGGTGAAGATCTTTCTGGAATGTTCGATTAAGGTGATTGGTCTGGTCTGGGTGAGATCACCGTTATATTCCGTTTTCTTGGCAATTGGCCATATCAAGCTATTGCCCCACATAGTAGGAATTAGTTCTATTGTAAGTATTGCGTTGAATATTTTAGTTAGGACTTTGATGCCATTTTGAGGTAGGTGTCTTAGCATTTCATTCGAAATGAGTGATGGGCCAGTGGCTTTTGAGAGTGGTGAATTCTTTATGATGTTAAAAGTTTCCTCTTCTGTAATCGTAGTGCAGATGTCGGCATATATCTCGTCAGGTATTGTGTCTATAGGTTGGTATTCTTGTTCCCATTTTTCCCATTCTGATTCGTCTAGTGTAATATGTTTTGTCCAACGTTGGAAATGTTTTTTTGTTGTTTCTTTGATTTCCTGTGGTTCCGTAATAACCTCGTCTGGTAGGGTTACGTTATCGAAGTGAACTCTGCCTTTTTTGCGTTGGAGTATGCTATCAATCATTTTGGTTGTATTGTCAGTGAAGTTTGTGTATCGTCTTAGTATGGCTCCATTAATTGTTTCCTTTTTCTCTTGTTCTAATTCAAGGTTTCTTGCAAGATACACTGTGTTCTTCAGACTTGTAATCGCTTGAAGGCTATTTGGGTATATATTTGCGTCTAGGGCCTCCTGGGGTAATGATTGGATATCTATATTGGTTAGTTTTTTGATTTTGTCTATTGATATATTTATCTCGTCAATGATGAAACGGGAAGAATGTGGTATATCTAGATTCTTAATGGTTTTAATTAATTTAAACGACATTTTGAAGGCACGGTGGAGCTTGGTCGTTTTAAGATTGTGAGCGTGAAATTTACGAGGTGCAGAGAAGGTGAAAGGAATCATTGCGTTTGCGATTCTTTTAATGATGTTGTTCCAATTATACCACTGTTTATTCAATTTCTCGCTATTCTCGATTGAGTCATTTAGCAGAGTCGATTTTGATATCCTCCTGTCTATCTCTTCTGAAAAATCTTTCCAATTTTCCTCTGTCATCTTCTCGTAAAGGTAAATTTTCTGTTTGTTTTTCTTATGTCTAGAGGTTAGGTTAGGAAGGTTTAATTGCCAGGTACTTGTCAGAATCTAATGGTCACTTTTAGTTGAATCGTTAGGATCTATTAGCTAAGGGGTAGAGAAATTTAGGGCTATGTCGAGGTTGGTCCAGATGTCATCAATCTAACTAGAAAGTTCAGCTCTCTTCCATGTGGGTTCAGTTATGTATGTAGGTCTAACAGGCTTGTCAGGCCGAGTGAATGAAGATGATGTAAAAGGTGATTTTTAGGAATTTGTTTATTCTTCAAATTGTTGTTAAAGTCCTCCAGTATTATTAAGTTCATGTGTCTTGATTTTGCAGCATTTGTCCATTCTACTATTTCTTTCTGCGCCTTTTTTGATGATGGAGTAGTTTCGGATGGGAGGTAGATAGAGATAATGCGGGTTTTAGACCGGGGGAAGAAAAAATCGATAAGTAAGGCGAAGCCTGGAATTTGTTTGATTGTGTGGATGTATGGTTGGATATTCGAGTGTATGGCGATTGCTGTTCAGAGACTTGCTTCTCTAATTGTTCCTGTAATAGTATCATTATTGGCCATAAAAATAGTATAGAGTGGGTTGGACATTGACAAGCGTGGGGTGGTTGATTCCGGTAATTTCGTTTCTGTCATTGATATAATGTGGGCACCTAACTCAGCCGCTTTTTCTAGCCATAATTGAAGTTTTAGTTTTGAATTTATGCCTTGTACGTTATGAGTTATAATTTTTAGTGATTGATTGTCATTAAAATTAAAGGGGTTTATGTTCGTTGATTGATTTAGCTGGGGTGTAGTTCTTCGGCTAATTGGGTTTTGTATTATATTAGTGGAGGTTGATCCGTTCCCGGTCCCGGGAGTAACCTTATTACTGTTGTGATTGTTCATGTTGTTGGTTTGTTTTTCCTTTCCTCTTGAATAAATCCCAGTTCGGATCTGGTAGGTCTGGGAGAAGGTTGAGATAGGGTGGAATAGTAGTGGTGTTGAAAAGCTCATCAAAGATCTGTATTGCTTGTTTAGCCTTTTTGTGTTCCCGAATAGAAAACAAGTCCACTGATTCAGAGATATGTAATTTTACGTATTGAATAAAGTCGTCAAGTGTTGTAGGAATTTTTGTTTGTGTGTTGAAGGTTTCCTCGAATGGGATATCGATCCATTCTTCAGGGATTCTACAGAAGTAGTAGTGTTGACATAGTAGCTTTACTGTATCTAGTAACACTACCTGACTTCTAATGGGTACAGTTAAGTTTACATGTTTAACGTCGTTTGGATCATTTGGGAGGAGAGGTTTGTCAGAGTGATTCACTGTCATGTAATTTTCGGGCATTGGTATAGGGATGATATAACGATTCTTAATCTCAGATATAAAGTGTTGCGCCATTTCCTTGTCCTCAATTGGAAATTCGTAAACTAGTTCAGTTTTGACTTTTTTTGGGTCCTCGGGNATTGGGTTTTGTATTATATTAGTGGAGGTTGATCCGTTCCCGGTCCCGGGAGTAACCTTATTACTGTTGTGATTGTTCATGTTGTTGGTTTGTTTTTCCTTTCCTCTTGAATAAATCCCAGTTCGGATCTGGTAGGTCTGGGAGAAGGTTGAGATAGGGTGGAATAGTAGTGGTGTTGAAAAGCTCATCAAAGATCTGTATTGCTTGTTTAGCCTTTTTGTGTTCCCGAATAGGGAACAAGTCCACTGATTCAGGGATATGTAATTTTACGTATTGAATAAAGTCGTCAAGTGTTGTAGGAATTTTTGTTTGTGTGTTGAAGGTTTCCTCGAATGGGATATCGATCCATTCTTCAGGGATTCTACAGAAGTAGTAGTGTTGACATAGTAGCTTTACTGTATCTAGTAACACTACCTGACTTCTAATGGGTACAGTTAAGTTTACATGTTTAACGTCGTTTGGATCATTTGGGAGGAGAGGTTTGTCAGAGTGATTCACTGTCATGTAATTTTCGGGCATTGGTATAGGGATGATATAACGATTCTTAATCTCAGATATAAAGTGTTGCGCCATTTCCTTGTCCTCAATTGGAAATTCGTAAACTAGTTCAGTTTTGACTTTTTTTGGGTCCTCGGGAAGACGTGATTTGGGTACGATGAAGTTGTTTGGGATCCGTTTAAATCTATAATAGGTTCTGAGTGTTTCCACGTGTCTCTTGAAGTCTTCTGCATCTAATGGTATAAAAGGGAACATGTTGCGGATTCTGTGATCTAATTCCTGGGGGGTAGAGGGGAGGAATGGTTTAGGTTCGGGTAGGTCAAAGTAGCTAGGTGGCATTCTATCGAAAGTGTAGTATTGTTTTAGCATACTACGGTATTGACTGAGTTGTGCAAGCTGACGCTCGTATCGTATAGGGAATTTATCTTTTAGGGAATGATGTAAATTTTTTGGGTCAGAGGGCAAAGGTGTGAGCTGTCTTGCAAAGTATATGTCTGGTAGGTTGTCAAAGTTGTAGATTTTTCTGAGGGCTACTATAATTGATCGGGTTTCAGTTCAGTTTTCTATTGGAAGCCTAAAGGGGAGTATATCCAAGATGTCCTGTGAGATGTATTCTGGTTTTGCCAGAATGGGTTCCTTTTGTTCGTCCACTACTGTCCTAATAATTTGTCTCATTTTTTCAAATGTGATTGCGCAGCTGTTACGGGCGAAGCCGATAGCGTAAAAGATTGCTCAGGTTGACTTGTGTGGGTTAGTTTTAATCATATCTAGGTTGGTAATATGGTCAATCACCAGTTGTCGTTTCAATTTGTCATAGATTTGGTCCCGGTTGCGTTTGTTTGTAATGAGAACACCATGTTGATTTTTATAGTGCTCAAGCGCCTTGTTGAACATTAGCATAAATTCTGTTTGGTGTGCCGGTTCGTTAGCTTTGGACCTAGAGAAGGTGCGAAAGAATGATGTGTCGTGGTATTTGAATTTGAGCTTAATGGCTTTGGGGATACTTTCGTCAGTGGGGGTGACTTTTAATTTGTAATTGATAAAGGTCGCAAATTTTTCTTCTGATGTAAAGGAGTCAATAATTGCGTCGTTATGCCAGATAGTAAAATTGAAGGGTTTGTTTTTCCTTTTCTGTAATTCAATACTAACTTGGCTTGTCCATAGCTCAGTCCTCTTCTCCTGTTCTTTGTTAGTTTGTTCGCGGTTTTGTCCCTTGAGCGCTTGACTGTATGTTCTTTGATTATTGTTTTGAGAGGATTCCATCGTTATGTCGGATCTGGCATCTGAACAGTCTTGATCTACCTCAGCTTCCCACCGGGGGGTGTGGTTCGGTCGAGTCTGGTCGGGGTACCGGTTCAGATTGGTCAAGGGTCATCTCTATTGTGGTTGGGGTTTCTTCTGCATTAGGTATTGTTGGGGTGGCCGTGGGAGCCTCTATTTCCATATCTGTCAGAATTTGCTCTAATATGTCGTATTGGTTGGTGTGGGAAAATTTCGTGAGAAATTGGTAATCAGAGTTTGTTGTTGTTGTGTTCACAAGATCATGTGATGTATGCTGAATTTCTGGAAGGGGTTCACTGGAATCGCCACTTTTTTCTCGCTAAGGAGTGGAGGAAGTTGCATTTTCATCTATTTTTATTTTCTTAATGGTTCTTTCGTCGTTGGGCGGTTGTTGGAGTATAGCTGTTGTTGTTTCTTGGATGTCAGTTAAAATTGGGTCATTTTGGATTGTATTCATTTTTATGTCTCGTGATGTGCTGAATAGCGTAGCGAAGGAAGTGGGTGTTTCGTAAATCTTTCTTGTTCGCTTCACTTTTGCTTGTCTTTAGTTAGTTATTTAAGTGATTTGTCCACTAGGGGGAACGCTATCCTATTTTTGGTGCCCGAAGGCCAATTTTTAGTTAGGCTGTCTATGATTTTTTCCTCAAATTTTGTTTGTTTTTATTTTTGATATGATCTACAGATGTTCGGGAAAGAGAAAAATCTTTATAGTATTTGTAATGCCTTTATAACAATTGTATAGTGTCTTTATAGAATTTGTACAATATACCGACACGGTATCTATTGTGTCGAACAACTACTAGATCTAAAAAACCAAAACTTTCTATATTGAACAGAAATCCACTACAATATACAGAGAATTCCCAGAGGCCGCCCCCCAAATTGGTTATATACAATACAAGAGATAATGAGCGAAAATGCAAACCCCACAACTACACTAATTACTCCGAACCCTTTTACCTTAACATCTTGGATCTACAAAAAGAGAAAGAACTGGGTAATAACAAAAGACGAAGAAATCGCAAAAATAACTAGTTACTCTCAGCAATACGCTAAAGCAAAACACTATAGAATCACCACAAACAACAAACTTGAGCCTTGCTCAGGTTGTGCCTTGAAAGATAAATTATTAGCAGAAGAATATTGCTACTTTCTCCTAAAAGATAGAGCATATAGTCTGCAAGTAGATAGTAGACGAATAGTCCATGAAAAAATATCTGCCGCATTAAACAACAGATTTCAACCACGGAAGGAACCGAACGTGAAAATTTCAATCCTCCTGCCAAGACCATTGTCAGCTTTTGTCAACCCTCCGATGGAAGTCTGGGAAGCACTAATAAAAAATAATTTCAAAAAACAGATACATTTATCGACAATAAAAGAAAATCATGTGATCGGATCCACAACATACCCCTCCTACTTTGCAGCAGCAAAATTGTCAACAAAGGAAGAAATACTTGGCTGTACCAATAGGATGTGGCCATCACGCCTACACTCATCTCTATCAATGATAATATTTCTATTTTCAACTATGTCAAACAACACCGATATACAAATCATTACAAACCACAAACAAACAATCGAGACGCTTCAAAGAACAATCGAATTAGAACATTAAAAACTTGATCAACTAGACAAAGAAGACTATCCTAGTCTCCTCAAAATACTTAGAGGAATTATGGGGGACTGAAAAATCATTTTAAAATTTGACTCAGAGCTCAAAATACAAAAACCATCAATTGTACATAACTTGGACATTAATCCTAAACATTTTACCTATAACGCCTTCACCATGGAACTACTAAGCATTCCGTGTATTCCACAGACAAAATCCATTTTGAAAAATACCAGCAGGATTACCAACTTACTTCAATGGTACAACCAACAACGAATTTACCTATGGGAATCATACATGGGAAATATACAGTAGAACCATGTCCTAAAATATATCTCCTTTGCTGATAAGCCAGCTGCCTTGTATACGCACCCATCTCTATCACAAATAAAGAACTTTAAAGTAAAAATGATCGCAGAGGAACTACCAACTCACTTACTTCTACACTATCGCAATCTAACCAAAACCCCAAATTATTTGTGCCCACGCTGCTATGTAAAACCAGAGGACATCATACACATATTTTCCTGCGTATCTAATTACCTAATATGGCAGAGGGAACTACGTCGAACTTTACAGAAAGTGGCGACTGAAACAGAATCACCACTAGAAGACCCCGATAGATTTATCAGATCCTTCACATTCTTACATATACAGAAAAAAATGCCTTTTGGTTTAATCACCAACTCCACCCTTTTCCCTACTAGCTCGAAATACAAGCAAAATAAATACACCCCCTTCTCCATCACGAAATAATAAAAACACTCCATAAAGAATATTGGATTCCATCAAGAGCCTCAAGACATTCCGAAGCATTCCCAAATCCACCGAAGATTGACCCACCAACTATGACAAAAACACCCCCTATTAATAAAATAGTATTAGAAAACAAAATATGAAAATTCGTTCATTTAGGTTGTATATCGCTAGTTAAACTCATCACAAACTAGAGGTCTTCGACCAATCTAGCAAAGAATTGGTCAAGAGTAAACTAGCTCTTACCCCTATCTTCCTAGAATAGTAATTATACATTTGTAACTCTAAGTGAATAATAACTATTAATAAAAGATATAGAGAAAAGACCTCTCTTTAAAAAAAAAAAAAAAGAATTTGTACAATATCTTTATAGTATTTGTATAGTATCTCTATGAGGTTTATGGTATCTCTATAATGATTAGAAAGCTTCCAGGAATCAGCCGATTTTTGTTTACTATGAGCTTATTTCCACTCACTCACACCTGATGCCCCAATTAGCCAATCAGATTTTACAATTATTAAAAAATTAAATATAACATTTAATAGTAAATAACTTTTGATCTACTAGACCAAATTTGATGGTTCAACTACCAAAATGATCCTCTTAATGAGAAGGTTTTTGTGAGCCCAAAATTGTTAAAATCAAATTACAGGGTCCTGTGATCAGAATAAATTTGTGTTACTATAAAATTATATAATTTATTAAATAATTATAACCTATTTATAATAATACAAATTTATCTAATCTTAAGATTTTGTAATTGGATTTTAATGATTTTGAACTTACTAGAATCCTCTTATTGAGAGGATCATTTTGATAGTAAAATTATCAAAATTGACCTAGTAGATTAGAAGTTATTAACAATTAAAAATTAATTTTTAATTGTTAATAACTTCTGATTTACTGGGCCAATTTCGATGATTTAACTAATAAATGATACTCTCAATAAGAGGATTTTAGCAAGTCCAAAATTGTTAAAATTCGATTACAGAATCCTAAGATCAGAATAAATTTGTATTATTATAAATGGGTTATAATTATTTAATAAATTATAGGACTTTAATAGTAATACAAATCTATTCCAATTACAGGTTTCTGTAATTGGATTTTAACAGTTTTTGTCTCACTAGAATCTTTTTATTAAGAGGATTATTTTGGTAGTTGAATTATCAAATTTGGTCCAGTAGATCAAAAGTTATTAATTATTAAATATTATTAATAAATCTATAATTTTGATTAAAAATATTTTGCAACTTTGGTTGAAATTATGAAATTTTGGCTAGAATTACTCCTAATACTTCAGCTGACCCACCCACCTAGTAGTATTCCACAAGATCTGATCCGCGATCTGGATCTGATCCGGATCAAGTGCTTTGGATCGAATCGGATCCATGATTTATAAGATCCGCTGAATTTAGAGGATCTGATCTAAAGATCTATTTGGATTCGTTTGGATCTGTTTGGGTTTGTTCACGCTGATTGGTTGTATTATATAGACTCTGATTGGTTAATAAACTGTCATCATTACAATTAAAACATAATGTTAAATCTTATGAATTTGATATGTGAACTTGCTTTACTAACTTTAATTTTATATATAGTACTTAGCAATTAAATTAATGCGAATAAAATAATTTTGACTATTTTTAATTAATACCGGGGGATATCAATATCCTACCTAACTAACCAATCAAATTTAGCAATTTATAACACTGTGTTTAAAACACTTTTCAAAATTCTCAAATATCTCAAGATTTTACTAAAGTAACACCTGTTGTATTACTAACAAAAAATGTTTCTCTCGCAATTTTACTATAACTCTAATTTTAGCATTTGTATAGTATTTTTATAGCATTTGTAGTATTTCTATAGTGATTGTAGTATTTCTATAGTTTGTGTAATAGTCTCTATGATATTTGTAGTAGTGTGTTTCTACAGTATTTGTATAGTATCTCTATAGCATATATGTTTTTAAAGTATTTTATAGTGTCTTTAAAGTGTTTTTGTAGTATTTTTTTTGTAATATGTTTTTGTAGTTTTTTTTAATAAAAATATATTATTTTTGTAAAATTTTATAATCAACTAATAAAATTGCATGTTTTGATATATATTATATTATACTAAAAAAATATGAACATTAAAGTCCAGAGTATAAGATATAGTTATTTGTTAACTTAATAATTTTTTACAGGATCATGTGCATATTAGACAGATTTGTGTTAATCTGTTTATATGTTTTAAAATGCTGATTGGTTTAATATTATGTGATTTAGAACCTGACATACACGAAATTTGGTTTATTGCTCCCTCAGTAAATTCTCTGCTATGCTTCAGACAATAAAAATATAATAACCAAGTTATATACAGAATTTATATTTTTAAAGAATTTTATTATTTTGTACTGATATGTTGTAATATACTTTATAAGATCTGGTATGATGTGAAATCTAAAAACCAAAACAATCTGTTCTTTTTAATAGTTAGGATTAGAGTAAGATAAAATAATGCATGGGCAAATAAGAAGTTTTATAGTAAAATTTTGCAAAGAATTCTTTTTATTAGAGCATAAAAGTAGTTTCATAATAAAAATATAAGCTACAAACAATTTTTTAAAATATTTTTATTTTTTTTAATTTCACATTATATCTAATTCTATAAACTGATTGGTTTATTAGATTGGTATATTACAATGCACATGCACTAAATTATTTTAAAAATCTTTACAGCTCTGTACTATAAATATTTCTGCAGATTTGTTTATATTTAGAGATCTTTGCAAAAAAATTCATCAATAATTGCTAGCAGAATCACAAATCTGTACTAATTTTAATTATTATTTGTTTTAACTAATACAAATATATAAAAATTGTATAAGGTTTTATTACATATTACTTATTAAAATTATTTATATATATACTAATTTTAACAAAACAGCTACTAATATAACTATCTAATTTTTTTGCAACTAACAAAAAATATCTACAATAAAATTTGGAAACCTTACTATAAAAAATTTGCAAATTAAAAACAACAATATTATATTTTATACCAATCCATCCACAACTCACAAACCCCTAATACCCTTTTCAACTTTTCTAACTCTAGAATATATTATTTCAAATTATTATATAAAAGCAATTTAATAGAAAAAGAACAAATCATTTGCAATAAAATTTTTGAATTTTTAAATTAAAATATCTTGACAATTACTTAACCAATTTTAATAAAATTTTTTTATTTTAACCTCAAAATTATCTAGAATTAAAATAAAAAAAAATTATTAAATTTATTAATAAAATATTTGATAAAATATTTAAGTTCAAAGTTAAAACTTTTATTTAAAAAAATTTGTTCCTTTTTTATTAACTTACTTCTATATACTTATAGCTATAGCTGTGATCTTTCTAATTATTAACATATTAATAACAGATACTCATCATTTGGCAAAGGCATTAAAAAGATAACTATATAAATATTCTCATAGATAAATTATTAGTACCCCAACTAATAATATTTTAAATTATCAAATTTAAATAAGTTTTAAAGTTTTAACTACTTTAGTAGATCTAGATTGCAGATAAATTAAATAAAAGTAGATAGTTATTTATAGTCTGAGTCTTATTTTTGTAAAAAATTTGTAATAATTGGCTCTGGCCAGAGAACCCCATTATGAACTTTTAATACAAATTAATAAGATAAAACCTATCTTAAAAAAAAATAAATAAAAAAATAAATATAGTAATTTTGTTAAAAAAAAAACTAAAAATTTAAACTTTTTTTTATTAAATATGCATTACTAAACAGTAAATGCTTTTTTTTAAAAAAAGTTTATTTATATTGGGCTACTGAATCAAAAATTATTTTTTTAAAAAAAAATTGATTTTTAAATTTTAAATTTTGAAAATTTTTACAAATATCTATTTAAATCAAATTACTGAGTTTTTTATTTTTAAACATGGTCTTTTGTTTTAGCTCTTATAAAATTTATTCAAATTTTGTATATATAATATTTATGGCAATTACTATTTGTACACTAGTGTATAAATACGGGTACATATGATAACTTAAAATTTTGCTTATGAAACCACTCTTCAGTATTTAACAAAAAAAATTCCTTGCAAATTTTATTATAAACTATAACCCCTTCCAATCCTAAAGCTGACCCTAACCCTAACCTTAAATCGGGTTTAATTTTGGTCTATAAATTATATATTACGCGGATTTGCAAATCAATTAATTAGTATCCGTGTACATACACGTAGTATATAAATAGTTTTTTCCAATATTTATATACTTATTTTATTTTAATTTTTAAATTACTATATAATTATAAAATTAAGCTTTTTTTTTTGTATATAATACTAGTTGAGATCATTATAATGCAAGTTAAAATTGGCACAGTACAAACTATAGTACTTATTTTCAAAGAGTGTTTAATATTAAAAAATACTATACTTTCTTTTTTACTAAACTTTTAAATAATTTAATGTTATCGAAGTTGATTTGAATTAAATTTTTACCAATAACTTTGATCGATATACAGTAAGTACGTACTAATATCAGGCACTAATACTAGCGTGTACCAAGCAAATACTAGCGTGTGCAGACAAATACCGATCTATGTCAGGCAAATACTAGCGTGTACAGACAAATACCATGTATGTCAGGCATTAATACTAATGCCGATGCCTAAAAAAGTACCTGGAATATTTTAGACTGGTATATGTGTGTTATGCCCGGTACCATAAAATTTTTATTGGGCACAAAGTAAAGTGCCGGGTATGCAGAACCCTATCATAGGTGCGTTTTAGTAAAGTCAAATTAATTTTATATTTGCATATTAAATAAAATGTATTATATTTATATTTATGGTATATAAATAATCGATAATCAATATGTAAGATACTTTAATAATAAAATTCAAAACGAATTAAAATGGTTTACATTCTATAAAAAAAAAAAAAAAAATAATAATTCATATCTGTTAGAAATTTATCAGTCACCAATAGAATAATCTTACAATGAAATGATTAAATTGGCTCTTTAAGCTCGTTCGAATTTATTTCGTTAGAGAGACGACGCGATAATAATAGTATACGCGAATTTTCGACGACAATGAATTGGCCAATTAAATATTATAAACATACATATGATCTTTGATGAATATAAGAATCTTTAGACGCAAAAACTTTTTACGAAAAAAAATTTTTTTTTATAATAAACTAATCTGATAACTTTGTAGTGCATGTTTCAAATTATAAAGTTATCGATTTATTTTTACAAATTACTTCTGTCTTGTCTGATCACACGGTCGTAAATTTTTGCGATAGAAGCTTCATTTTAAGAAACGTAAAGTACTTTTACTACAGTAGAAAGTAAAAAAATCTTTAAAGTTATACCTTGTAATGTATTCTCAATAAAAATCATGTGAATGAATAAAATTCTATTTTGATGAATAATTGCTACAGTAAATAGCGTCTTAAATATACACGTCAGACTGATAATATAAATAAATAATGCAATATTATCTTTTTTTCTTCCCGGTATTAGACCTTTTTTCTCTTTAACATCGTTCTATTGCAACTTCCAACTTTTTATGATCGTGAAAACTGTTGAAATGTCACTACCACGTTACACTCTTATCGAAAGACTTTCAACATCTTCTAATAATAATAATTATAGTCCAAAATGTTGTTATTCAAATAATGGTCGTCACTGTTGTTATTGTTACTTTTGTCGCTATTTCGCGCAGTGTTACCATTGTAATGTTTACTATTGTAAGTTCTGTCGGTTTTGTTGCACCTGTTGTCGCACCGCCTTCAAGACTTGTCGATGTGTCCATTGCCATCGTTGTTCTGGTTATTTTGGTGATGGTGAAACACCTCATTCACCTGGTGGAACTTTAGAACTTTGCTCTAATGGAAAAAGGTTAGACCGTTTGTTTACAACATTTATTTACACCATATTTTCGACTAAATGTCACGCGAAAAAGACCAAATAAATTTTGAATTCATGACAAAAAAAAAAATATTTTACAAGATTTAAAAGAGAGACCAATATTAAAGAAACAAACGTCAATAACGTAAATTCAAACAATTTATCTTCTAATAATGTATGTTAATTGAATTAATCTTGGGACCTTATAATCGCTATTATTATTATTATTATTATTATTATTATTATTATTATTATTATTATTATTATTATTATTATTATTATTATTATCATTATCATATTATATTATTATTATTTTTTAATGATATCAATATTATGTATTTATAGGACGAGCCTTACTTTGATATTTACCAATATTTTTCATCTCTGAAGTTAGAGGATCCAAATCCGTTGGAAAAATAATGATACTGTAACTGTATTTATACATTTTATACACTTTTAATTATACTACTCGTAATTTTTAATATGCTTTATTTTAAAATGTTATTTATCGACACGACACGTCTTTTTATTTTATAAAATCTGTAAAACATAGCAATTCTTGATAAAACATAACAGAAAAGATAACGTAACGTTTAATACGTAGCAATCTAAATAAATATAATGCGTTTAAATGCTAACGTAAACAAATAACAGATAAATAATAGTAATACGTGAAAATAACTCTTTATACTTTCATATTTTAAATGTTACAAAGTCTTTATTTGGGATCTTTTTGATCAATTAAATATATTTAAAAAGATCCTATACAAATTTTGGGGGTTTTTTTTTCTAAAAAAAAAAAAAAAGAATATAATATAGTAATAACGATAAGAATATATATATTCAATGAAGACACGAATCTAAAAATCCGTCCCTTCCAGAGGGAATTGTTCGTTCTGCATTATGAGATAACAATACTTTGAGAGAGAAATAATAGAATTCTTCATATATTCTATCTAATATAAAATACTAAAATATCTAATCTCAATTTACTAAAAATCAATACAAAATAGTTTCTCTTACGATATAACTTCAAATACCTCATAATCTTCAATTCTCATCAAAGTATTCTCTGTAGGTAAAACTTGAGGTGAAAAAGTTTGATGTTTAAATCTAAGAAAACCACCATAATGCATTACCAAATCGTATTTTCCAAAAGAAGGACCATTAAATCTCCAACAATTCAAAGCATATACATTATCAATTACTCTTCCAATTTTTCCATTATTATTTCCTTGTCCATTAAGATTAGTTCCACCTTGTGTAAACGAAAATATGAAAGCTTTATCACTTGATTTATAATTTGGCCATAAAGGTGAATCCCATACTTCAGGATTATAACCACCAACAAAATTATCCGAATTAGCTAATTTAAATAAAGTAACAGTTGAACGTACACGATCACATAATTTATGAAAAATAGTGGGAGAGAAACCATCACGACTACCTCTAACAAGTAATCTAAATTTATAAGGAATTTGAGAAGGATTATAAAATTGAAAATTAAAAGATTTTTCAACATCAGGATTAATATCTTTACGATCAATCCAACTTGCAATTATAGCAGCATGTTGAGAACTCATAATAGTAGATACAATAGAACCACGACTTGGTAAAGATTTTTTGTTTGAAGATTTTAAACCAATTTCATCATAAAGAGTACCTAAAGAAATTTTATAAGGAGTAACTTTTTCTAAAAAATTAGAAGAATCTATTTTATCAAATCTAATATATTTAGCACAATTTTGAATTATTTTACCAAGAGTAAGGAAATTATCTACAGTCCAATCAGTAATATCACCATCTAAATTTCTAGGAATTTTAGCAATTCCCCATTGTATTAATTTTTCCCAAATAGTTAATTCTTCCATTTCTAATTCATCATCTTTAATAATTAATTCTAAAGCATCATCAGTTAAAGAAAGAAAATCATCAGTTTCAAATAATAAATTTGGATATTTTCTAATTCTATCCAAACTAAATTCTTGTAATTCTTTTAAAGATTCTATTCCAAAACTACGAAGATAAATTAAAGCGAGATTTTCTTTTAACCAATTTATTTGATTTTCTAAAAGATAATTTTGAGCGTATTTAAGAAGTTCAAGAATTGCTAATTCATCAGCAGCAATTACACAATCAAATACTAATTGAGGATCTTGATTTTTTTCAAAAACAACTTTACCACCATAAATAAATCTGTTTATAAAGAATGTTGTTAGTGTTAGTAGTAAATTAAATTAAAAAAGTAAATTAAAAAAAAAAAAAAGAAAATTAAAAAAAAAAAAAAAAAAAAAAAAAAAAAGAATATAAACATGCCTTAAAATAATATCAAAAACAGCCGGGGATATATTAGGTTTAGTAAATTGGATAGTTTCATTTTCTTTTTTAACCCAACCACTTGAAAGAGCAGTTTTAAAATAATCCGATCTTACTCTTAAAATATTAGAATGAACAAAGTAAGTTCTAATATCTGGATCCTCCCCAACCGTTATAATCATATCATAATCTCTAGGATCTTCAAGAAGTTTTAATATATCTCGAGATAAACAATTGTAATACTCAGAATCGGTCATTATTATGGAATTTTAGCTTTTATGTGTGTGTGTGTGAAATGGAACAAATAAAAGAAAAGGATGAATTTTTTTTTTTTTTAATAATTTATAATTTATTACTATTATTATTATTATATATTATTTTATTTTTAGTTTTTACCAGGGTAGAAAGTTAAAATCATGTACAAAATTGAAAATCGGAAAGAAATAGTTTTTAAACCGAAAAATGAATTCTATATTTGTAGAAAGTATTTACGATTTTACATGTGAAAACACGTGACACATGAAGTTTTAGGTTTGTAGTAGTTACACAATAAGCGGCTAACCTATACTCTAAACTTAATTGTCCCTGATGGCGATATCTATATAAATTTATACCCAAAAAATATAAATCAAATATATGTGTTGCAGAGAAAAGTGTGTTTAACTGTACGTACGTACGTAGACACGCAAGTAAGTACCTGGTATGTACTGACATACGTACGTACGTACGTACGTACGTATGTACGCATTTTTTTTACGCACTGTACTGTACTGTACGTACAGTACGTACGTACGTATTAAGAATCTAAGTTTTTACTTAATAATCTTATTACTGTAACACGGAAATAAACCAACAAAAATGCAAAAAGTATTTCAGACGCAGATCTTTACAATAAAGAAAAACAAATCCTCATGCTATCATTAAAAATTTATAATTTTCTTTTACATACACACGTAATTATTCATTAATTAGGTTAATGCTTAAGGAAATCAAAGTCGATTTCATTATAAAATGCAAACTATATCATTTACAAATTTGGAAATGAGTTTTTAAGGCTGAACTATATCTGATATATATATATATATATATATATATATTTTATCCATTATATATCAATATCAATATAAAGTTTACGTAGCTCGAAATTATTATTCACGCATTTATTATATAAACTCTATTAATTGCGATCATTTAATGTAAATAAAATAACGTAATTTGCAAATATAATAATTATCAAAGTCATTTCACATTATCAGAAATCAAATGAATTAGGTTTTATTTTTTTTTTAAGTCAAATGTAAATTATAACTTATATAAATACGTAATCAATAACGATAAAAAAAGGAATACCGCTTAATTTTCGCGATCGTGATTAATCAACATTCCATTATGGGAATACTTAAGGATTGATAATCAACATCTCGGAAATTTGTGAACGATAACTTTGAGCAATTCCATTTATGTAAGAATGTAATTTCGAATTATATAAAGTGTTAAAAAAAAAAAAAAAAAAAGCCTTATGAAAAAAATTTATGAAATCTAAAACGAAAAAAGACATACGTATGTGTGTACTTATGTAAGTATCTTGATCAAGTTCTAGTTCTTCTACATATTTAGAAAAAGATGAAAGCAAAATTATGTAACATCGCATATTGATCAATGAATCGGGTTCACTTTTCCGAGGAATAATCCAGGAAAACTTGTTTAATCTTTTTTCAGTAACATGGCTGCTTTAGTGAACTTTTTCGGTAGCTTTATTCAGTAACATGGTAGAAGTAGGTCATATATTAAGATTTTTGTCATGAAGAAAATCTTATAGAACCTTTGTTTATTTTTTTTTTCACATCCTCATTCCTGTGACGAAAAAGCTTCCAATCCCAAATCATATTCCAATAATAGTAATAATAATTCTTTTTCCTGATATATCGGGTTCGAATACAGAAATAGAAACAATGAGAAATGTCCATTCCATTCTACTGAAAAAAAATTTTTTGATTAAAAGGTTGTAAGTTGGAATGAATGGAATGAAATGAATGGAATGATGATTAATAAAGAAACATAAAAATACCATTTGAAAAAAAAAACCTGGTTAATTGGTATTATATTTCCCAAGTAAATTCAGAAATTATAAAGTCTTGTTTGTTTAATACGAATTATATACCAATATCATTATTTGTCGTATTGCAGTTGAATTGATTTAACTTATCCATTTTCGTTGATTCAACAAATACTCTTTTGTAGTACACTTTTTTTTGACACCACAATTCTCTGCCCGTCTAACTCAAAATTATCTCATTCTTTCCTTCTTCGAGAACAATTGATTGAATTGACGCCGAATTTGAGTTTTTACTACTTTATTAAGAATCAATGACACTTAATTCTGATAAAAACTAATTGTTCTGTGAATGGAAATAATGTTATTGGTTGAAGAAAATGAACGTACGTACTTACGTACGTATATAAAACAAACATTGCGCCAACAAGATAGGTTACAATTCACGTGATATCATTATAAATTTACAGTAAGTGTTTCCTCAACCCACGTGAAACAGTTGAAATAAAATACTTTATCGTTATAAAAAAAAAGTTTCTTGATTTTTGATAATTTTTTTTTGATAGTCTTTTTTTTCCATCCTTGGTCCCTTTTTTTTTTTTTTGTGGATCGTTAAAAGCCACAAATAAGCCTCTAACACTTGGAAAATACTAGTAATTATTGTTGGTTTTTTTCTCGGAAATGAGTACTGCAGAAACCTAAGGATCTAGACCGTTATTTATTTCCATAAAAAAAAAAAAAAATTACATATTACTTAAAGTATTCGGGAGTCTAAGATTTTAATGACCTCGGGACACTTTTTAAGTGGTGCTCTGTCTCTGTTCCCGGAAAGATATGGTAAGTCATGTTTTTCACAATAAATAAGGATAGGTTTATCAAGCTCGGCAGTTCGGTAAAGGGAAGCAATTACTTATTTGGCAGTGTAGTGTGTGATGTTTTAATGTATCATGTATCAATTAATACGTATGTACAGTATGTTTCGGTGTTTTTTTTTATAATAATAATAAGTTTATGATTTCGGCTTCATTCTACTATCTTTAAACATACTACACATACTATTAGAGATGGGCAAGTTTAGTAAAATATTATTATAATATTTATTATTTTTTTTTTTTTTTTGCGTAATAATAAGTAAAGAATTATAACCTGATCAACAAATTATTGAGTTTACCCTTCCAGATTACATTTGTAAAACGTGATAAGTAATAATTATTTGTCATAGGGAATAATTAGTAATAATATTTATGTGTAAATATTTGGTTAAAAAATAAGTAATTATTACATTACTTAACATTACTTAACATTACTTAACATTACTTAACATTATTACCTTGCCCATTTCTACATACCAGATACCAGATACCTGATACTATACTATACGTATTATATGTACTATATAAAATAATTGAATTCGGTGCGCAGGTTCGGATAAAACAAGATGATAAGTACGTACATAACAGATAATATGTATGTACGTATGTACGTATGTACGTACTAAAAAATTTTTATACTTTCGCTATTTGTATTTGTCGCTTCGTAACAATATAAAGCAAGTTTAAATTCATTTATGTGGTTTATGTGTGGTCAACAATTGATAGAAAATTTTTTTACTCTTATTTGGTTACTATAATTTACATCACTTTGCTGCGTTTACTGAAAGCATATGTGAGTGAGACAATAATTGTGATACAATGCGCGAATAAATTCTATGTATAAAAACATGACAATGCCCTTATTTATTGGTAGTAATCCTGTACCAAAATAACTTTTACTACTAAAAAAAAAAACAATAGTCTTTAAAGAAAATTATAAGCAATATACAACAATGAAATATACTTATTATTTGATATTCAGCATCTTTTTTTTTTTAAAAAAAAAAAGTATATAGTATGTATATATATATATATTTCTGTATTTATGATAATGTTATACCTAACGCTAAAAAAACCTGATGCAAAGATGTTTGTATTAGATATACTATGTACTGTACGTACTGTACGTACAGTACGTATAAACAGTACTATCAGCTATAGAATACGTATAATTAAAGAAATGATCTTCAATGTAAAGCGCAATAACGATCAAGCAGAAAATGGAAAATTTGATAAGCGGAATAAGATATATAGAAAAATGCGATGTGGAGGATTTCTCTAAATAACTAACTAATCGTGGCCAACCATATCAATTTTGAGCCTCTCGCGCTCATTCTTCTTGAAAATGGATTTTGGTGAAATGTACTTCTTTTTTGTTGTGTACTATCATAAATCATAATTGAAAAAAAAAATGATTGGCAAATCCGATAAGCGAATTAGGCAAATTTATAAAAAATCTTGTGAAACAATTACTATTCAACAAATATACATCAATGGAAAAATTACTTCTGGATCTTTGTCTGTCTTAGCGAGACAAGGTCGACACATCAAACTTCCACGATCTAAGTTTAAAACGCCTTCTAGTCGTTTAGGCATAGGAACTAAAGCTCGTCCTTCTACGTCAAATATTACTTCTTTTCCTTGATTATTTTTACGTTTCTTGCTAGGAGGTCCTGAGGTCGGTGGCTTTGGCAGTTTTTCCGTATATTCTTCATGCTTTGGATGCGCACATCGTGAAGGTAGTCGCGGCCTTGAATTATTATCCTTTTTATTAACTTTTTTATGATTGGTTGTTGTGACTTTATTAATCTCTTTTGGAGTTACTTTGAGTGACGTCTTGGGTAAAGTTGTACTTTTGTTGACCTTATTATTGGTTTCGCTTCCTGTATTGTTTATTTTGTTGTTCATGGTGACAGGTGAGATGTAAAAGAATACCTTAAACTTGACTAACTTGTTTATAAATTTTGATCCAATATTTTAATATTTCAAAAAAAAAAAATAAAGAATTATTTAAAAGTGTCGTTTTTTTTTTTTTAGTTGCCTGAATTTTTTTTTTTTTTTTTAAAGATAAAATGAATATATTTTCTTCACATGATACCTTTTATTGATTCAACCAAAGCGCAGGTATCTAAAATTTATTTTTCATTTAGATTTATCAAACTAAAAAGAACAATACACACAAGGAAAATGCGATTACCTTTTTGGTACAATTAGTGGCTTTGTGAAATGAATATAAAATATAAAAAAAAAAAATAAAAATCGAAAAGAGAAGATGAATAATATTTGTCAAGCAGAATTTTTTTTTGTGTATTTATAATTAAATTCCGTTATGTTATTATTATTAATAATAATATACATTAAATATATTAAAATATATATATATATATATTACTTTGTTTTGAAAAAGTGCTATTGTAAAACATCACATGTTTTTTTTTTACTTGTTGGCGCAGGAATTTCTAGTTTAATAACAATCGTGATATTTAATGGCTGTGACAAAAAATATATGTGACAACAGATCAGTGACACAAAGGAAAAATTTTATAAGTTCCGTTACATCATACGTATGTACTAATTTTAATAAGTACGTACGTCGTACGTACTTGTGTACGACTATATATCTGATATAATATTAACATTCTAAAACATCTTATTTTTTTTATATTTTTAAAACGCTAATAAATAATTTAAAACTAAACAAATGTTGCTAACAAATTGAGATTAGTACTAAAAGCGCAGTAGTGATGCTTGACGTCTCATCTATTTTATTATAATTTAAAATTATATATATAGTGTAGTTATATAAGTAGATTAAAATTAAAAGGTTAAAATTAATCAGAAATATTAAATATTTTTACTTAAAACGTTTGTAATATTATTAGTTATATATATTTCTTTTTTTATTAAAATAATTCAATTTATATTTAATAATATAGTATTTCACTCTGATTTTAAATAAAATGTTGGTGTAAATCACTGTATCGGCATTTTAAAAATGTCGATATAACCAAAATGACGTGTATTGTGTATATTAATATTTGTATATTTAATATCAAATGTACTAAGAGAATTCTATTTGTACATTATGTGTACATACACGGATATGCCAAAAGTCCTAAATGCAAAAAGCTTTGGAAGTCAAATTTTTGCAAAAATTGTGACACTTTTCAACTCTAAAGCTAACCCGTACTCTCATATTAAACAGGGCTAATTTTTGTCTTGTAATTTATATGCTATACAAATTTATAATTCAATAATTGTATCTGCTTATGAACATTATATGTAAAATAATAAATTTTTAATATACCAAACCTCAATATAATATAAAGATCAAATTTTCTATATTTATAATAATAATTAGAGTTAAAAAATACAGTAGTATGATTATATCAAAGTAGTAATTATATTAAAAGTGATTATAACAATATTTTATTATATAAACTGCAGCATGTCTAAATAATCAATTATTATTTGTATACAATTTGTATACTATATATATATATATAAATAAAGTATTGCTATTTTAAAAAAATTTAGTTATAAAACCACTTTAAAAATTTTAATAAAAAATATTTTTTTAAATTTTAATATAACTTTTTTTGATTCTAAAGTTAGATATTGAATTAATATTAAATTAAATTTAATTTTACTTTATAATTATATAGACTTTTACTAAAATATTAATGAAGATATAATTTTTTAGTAGTTTTTCAAGAATCATCAATTCAAATTGGCTGAAATTTTAATATGTTGTGGCCCACATATTATAACTATCTACAATAAAAATTTTATTCAATTTAAATTAATAGTTGTTAAAAAAATTATAGCTGGATCTATATATATATTTATAGCTAATAGAAGAAAGAAATTAGACAAGACAACTGACTTAGCAAAGTATTTTACCAATCTAAGGAAAATTATAAGAAATTTTACTAATTTGTGAAAAAATGAGCTCCCATGTACAGAATATGAAAATATAAATAAAGCTTTGAGAGAAATCAACATCAAGCTCAATACAAACTTACAATATATAGAAAAAAAAGTAACTATCAGAAAATTAGTAGACCTCAAAGGTTGGTTAAGTATAATAAATAAGAAACAAAAAGAAGAATTAGAAAGCCTATGGAAAAAAAAGATAAAGAAAAATATTAACAAAAAATGTGAAATGATCAAAGACAATCAAGGAAAAATATTAAAAAGTTTGTTTAAAAAACTATATAAAAAGATAACACTAAATAGAGTTTTTAAACAAGAAAGTGAACAGAAAGTAATACTTGTGACAGATCATAATGAAATCCAAATTAAAATGAAATGATAGTATAAAATCTCGAAAACTAAATTTTTTTGGGGTACATTTTTTAGGGTTAGAGGTTTAGGGTTAGAGTTAGTTTTAAAAAAAATTATAATAAACAAGTATTAATGAGTTTTAGAAGGCTAGCAGGTTAAGTATAGAATGTAGATTTCATTTTAAATTATGATCTGCGACAATATTTATAAAAAGCAAGATGGTTAAGAAGAAAATAGTCAAATACTTCAAACTACAGTTCAAGAAACAAGCAGCTAAAATTTTGGAATTAGAATCATAATGGAAAGAAATTTATTATCCTAAAGAGAAATAGTTCGAGCAGTTAAATGCACTAGTTGAAATAGAAGAGTGGCACCAGATGTTAAAAGATTTAAAAAATAACAAAGTTCCAGAAATCTCAAACATTAGCTATACTATGATAAAACATGCAAGTGAAAAAGTACACAGGATTTTAGCTAGACTTGTGGAACCTTGTATAGTTAAAAGAGTAGTGCCAATCAAATGGAAATTAATACAACTATACTTAATCTCCAAAGATACTAATTGGTCATACAATCTTAACAATATATAGCCAATTGCATTAATAGATTCGTATAGAAAATATGTTACTAGGATTTTAACAAAAAGGCTTTTAAAGATTTGTATCAAAAAATCACTTCTTAGCAGATTGAACTTTGCAGAACTAAAAGGTAACTCTACAGAAGTTTCTATTCAAATTCTTAATAGCCTCATGGAAAAAACAAAAAAGGAAATCAAAAAGATCTAGCTTTTGTTGCAAGATATGAAAAAAGCCTTTGACTCCGTTCTGCTAGTATTCTGCTCAAATGCCTTAAGATGGCTCTTAAAAGACTTAAAGTTCCTTTAAAATTATATCGTTTATAATAGAATTATTTGAAAATAGAAATATTCAAATAATAACTGCAGAAGGATTAACAGAAAGCTTCTGTGCAGAAAGTGGAATTGAGCAAGGGAAAGTGCTGTAACCATTATTATAAAGAATCTTCTACGATTTGCTACTTACCAAGATTTAGAAAAACCAAGAGCTTGACTATATTATGAAAGTGAAGATTCATACAGATATTTGTAAAAATAAAGTTATTATATTATGACCATATTAGAATCATAGCTTTGGCCTACACCAACAACACAGTGTGAATTGCAAGTAATAAAAAGCAAATGAAAGCAATCACAGAGATCACTAACAAATTTTTTAAGCTAAATGATATTCAAATTAATAGTAGCAAGTCTAAATTGATAGTTATGAACAACAACCCGAATAAAGATACAGCTAATAATAAAAAAAATCTTTTTTGGTAATAGTTACATCAAAAAGACAAGGTCATTATTAGATATGTAAAAGTTTGGCTCAATAGTGTAATAAGAACTCACACTTAGAGCTTCAGATTCGTATTCGCTATTCAAATAATATTCGTATTCAATGAATATTCGAATAAAATTTTTTAAATAATTATTCAATGAATAACATGAATATTCGAATAATTGTCTTATTCATATTATTCGAGTAATATAATCATTCGAATAATTTATTCTTATTCGAATAATTCATTATATTCGAATAATAATTCCTATTCGAATAATTTATGATATTCGAATAATATTCAATATAATTATCAAAATGTATTTTTTTTTCTATACTAGTTGTAACCTGTGCTTTTTGCACATGATATTTAATATATATTTTAGATGAATACGTAGTATACATTTATTTAGTTTCATATAATATCAACATTAACCAACTTTTTAATTGAATTCATTATTAAAATAATTAATTGATGATACTTCTGACCATCCTATCGTCCTACCTTATTACTAATTTTAACGTTATTACCATATATAGATCGATAAGCTTATCAAAAACCATTATTAATAAATTAATTGAAACCAATTAATAATAAAATAATAGAAGAGTCTTTTAGACTAAACTAAAAAAAATCTATAGGCACAACATTTGATTTGACTTAATAGTTAGAAGTAGAATTAGTAGAATTGTAATTAACATTATTATATAAGTGCTAGTTATTATTATATAAAATTATAAGATATTGAATACGTATACTAGGCAAAATAAATATATTTACTTGAATATATATTTATTCGAATAATTATAATTATTCGAATAAAGAATCCGTAAGCTCTACCCACACTATGATCAAAAAACAAAAAATTTGTAAAACGCATTTAAAAAAACAATATGGAATCAACTTGTATATATTAATAATGTTTGTTTGTTATTCAAGTTATACTATATGTTACAAGCGATCAAATTAACAAATAAAGGCTACAAAAGGATTTAACAACCTTTTCTCTGACTTATTAAAAATAAATTGGGTCTTGCAAGAACAGCAAGTGTTATTCTTTTTACAGACAAAGATCTTAGTAGTTCCAAGCTTCTTAGTGAAGAACTTTTTTCAAAACAAATAAGAAGTATACACACAAGCTTAAACCAAAAGAACATTTGTAGTGATATAATACACATCATATTGGTACAGGCCTGTTTAAAAACAAGACTGATTACAGATGTTTGAAATATAGACCATATAGAAAATTTGAACTCCTTTGAAAAGATAACTTAGTGTGTTTTATGTTATTAAAAGCAAGAAAAAAGGATCTGAACTTAAAATTCACAGAGTCCTTTTGAAAAATCAAAGATAATGAAATATCTCTAACAGATATTTTGCTAGCATAGTTCTTAAAAAAAGCTTCTTAAGGGTGTGGCGACTTAGAGAAGCTGTCTGGTTGTCACTCCTCCAAGTGGCAGGTCTAGAGTTCAAATCCCACTGGAGATGAATTGGAAAATAGGTCTGTGTTACGGTAACATTTGTTCATCGATCGGTCGGGTACATTACCTGTAACCTTGGTACCACCATCTTGAATGGGAGCTTTGGCGTAGTTGTGTAAGTTACACAGACAAATCCAAGGGACCGGAACAATTGAAACCCGTTTGGCAAGTCCCGAGTGAAGAGGTAGCTGGACTTACGACAGTACCGGGGAAAAGAATCTTGGCGGGGACTGACCGGAAAATCTGGACGGGCAAGAGCCCCAATGGCAAAAGGGGGCCCACCAACCTGGCCGCCGGAGTTGCACCGGAGGAAAAGGTCATGTGTTATAGAAGCATGAACCAAGGAAAGGGTGACCTTAGGCACCTAAAGCCTGGCAGACCAATCCTTCCGGGCCAACTGGATTGGTAGTCTGGAATGACTGGGGAAAAGAATCCAAAGAGTGACTGACCGGGTACTGGGGTTTAGTGAACTTTGCAAGGGCAGACGGAACTGACCGACCAGCAAGAAGTAGAAGCATGGAGGTGTATACGTGTAAAAACACAACGGAGCTCTGGGTGCACCCATATGGGAGTCTTAGGACGTTAAGAGGATCTGGGACCACCAGTAACAGGTACAGCTAGTATAAGTGCATGTAGTGGTAGAGTCGGGTTGGCCGAGCCTCATTATGCCATCCAACTATATCAAGGACTGGAAGCTTCGGCAAAACATGCCTGGGTACTCGTCACCATAGCGGGAAGTACAGTTGTTCGCACATTTCTGAATTCGGAACGTTAAATCCTGGGTCCCCAAGTCGCAGGAAAATCGGTTAGTTGCGGCAGCATGCAGGCTTGAGATACTTACCCAATGTGGTAGAGGCAGCTGCATGGCTTGAGATACGAACTCCCGAGAAGTACGCTAGTAAGGAAACAGGTATACCAATTTGGAAGCAGCAAGCGCCTACCTGGAATCACATACACCAAATAGGGAGTAACGATAGTAGGAAATGTGGGTAAAGTGGCGGACATGTGAATACTAACTGTTGGTTGGGGAAAAGGGACGTCCAAAAACCAGGCTAGCTGTATAAATGGGAATATAGTAGGCTCTGGTAGGTTTAGGTTATGGATAAAATAGTCCAAGTCTCGACACTTAGTAGATAGTATAATAGTTGTACAATATATTGTAACGATTAATATACATCCAATAAAGTTAGAGGCATGACCTCACCTTAACAATAATAAAAATTTATAATATTTATAATATGAGTACCAAAAATAAAAACTTTGTAACATTTGCCATGCAGGTATTGAAAATGATATAATTGAAGTATTAATTACAATAGTTATTATATAGAGTGCCAGAAAAGCATAGTCAAAATA